>JAWLRI010000300.1:458987-503419 GCA_034781795.1 Crypturellus tataupa | reverse complement strand
GAGAATGGAGGTATATGGAGAGATAATATACAAATAACAAGGAATAAAGATAAAAATGATTAGCTCCATATAGATACAGAAAATGTTTTTATCAGAACAAGAAATCGCTGGTAATTAATTTATCTGACTACAATGGAAGCCACTGCTTGGTCCATCTTTGAAAATAAGTAACCAAACAAAAAAACGATCAATCAAAAACCTGAAAACAAATTCATCCAACCAAGACACACGCTGTCCAGCAGTGTAGTAAACCACAAGAAATTAAATTTTGCCCAGAATACCATTTATAATGATGGTGTTTTGGAAGATTTTGATCTTATCTGGAAATTTCAACAAGCAGACTAGTATTTTATACATAACAAGAATTGCTGCCTGGTGTTTTATTGACAATCAGGAAGGCGTAGCTAGGTATATGATAATCACAGAAAATAAAGACAGCCTTTGTTCTATTAATTTCTGAAAGTATAAGACACCTTTATGGAATACTAATTATGACTTTAGGGATGTTAATATTGCAGGCAATTCAATCAATAATATTGACAAAGAATGTCTTCTAATATGTAGAGTAATAATGCAGCAGAATACGTGAATCTTTCTCAAGAGATGTTAGTAAAACAGTATAGTTACTGGTATCTGGACACAATTCAAAGTATATTTTTATTGTAATTGTTATTCTCTCAGTAACCTACCTTTCCTCAGAAACCCTGGGATTTTAAAATAATACCATATGAAACCTACTAAAATAACTTTTAGAGAGGTAATAATTAAAGAGTACAGGGAATAAAGAAATGAGGGAAAAGGAGAGAGGAGAGAAGGATGAGAAATGAGATCTGCTGGAAACAGGGAAAACAAAACAACCAAACAAAAAAAAAAACAAATGCAAACAGGGAGCTATTAGAAGAAGAGAAGTCCTGGTATACCTTCTTTCCTAACACATCTAGGTCACCTACCTAACTTGCAGTGCTGCATCCCATGCATAATTGTAACAACAATCATATCCATATCACATCTGGAACATCCTTTATTCTACTCAATTTAGGGTCATATGTATCCACCATTATTAATTACTTATAAATAATAAGTTCCTTGGGAAAGGATTTTAACCACACAGGGAAAATTTAGAACCACAATCCTCAAATTATATTTCTGGAATAAACTTGTTATAAAAAGTAGTACAAATGACCATTGTTTCATGCTAATTCTTTGATTCCTATTCAATTTTTCCTGTGAAGTATATTCTACTTCTGCTTAGTTTTACTGACAACTGTTAACTGCTATTATACTCAAAGGCTTATTTTGCTTCCAGATGCAAAGCAACCAGATGCAGCCTTTGGGATCATGGATAATGGATGATAATGAATACTGTCAGGGTCCCACACTTCCTAAACCCCCTTGACTTGTTCAACTTGTGTTTAAAAATAAATGAAACGGGGTACATAGCTTTACATATGATTAAGAATTCCACCGTTTAAAAATGACTTCTAGAGGTATTTCTGAATTCCATATTCATTTCTTTAAACAGACATTTGACACAAATGTCAAAACCTTTTAAAGTACTATTTTCCATTTTTGCTTGCAACATAATAAACATGTTTAGAACTCAGCACTTTGACACAATAGCTTAAATGTTCAAATGAAGAACTTAATACATCCTGGACTATAAATACTACCACAAAATACCAGTCTAGGATGGCACTGCCAATTTTACTGCCATGAATCATGTAAAAAACAAACATATACACACATTATTTAACATAATTCTGGCATTCACAGTAGCCCATTTGTCTTAGATGTATTTTTGCATGTCTAGGTTCCCTGTTAAGAATCAGAATGTCTAACTTCTTTCTCATTTTTAATATACAACATATCCACACCCTGTCAGCTAGCTATGTGCATCACACTGTGTTGTTTGTATTAAAAATATCTTTACCAGTTAATAATTAATGAAATTGGGCACAGGCATTTTCTGCAGTTTTCACCCTGAGGCCAGACTCTCAGATTTTCTGCCAAGTTTCAGGAAGCTTATGAAAAATAATAATCAAACAATGTGTTCTGAGATGCTGAGTATGGTAATCTCCAGGAATATAGAACGACACGTTCAAGAATGGCCTATAAAACCCCACTTTTACCTATCAGATTTGGGATCTATGCACACCTGGCAATGCAGTACACAACACTGGGTATAAGCAGAAACCTGCAATACCTAAACTGCCACATATTTTGCACACAATATAGTATAATTATATTTTTGGTAATATAAGTCCTGATTTTCAGATCAAAGGGAAAGAAGAAAAAAAAAATTAAGTCACCATTATTGCCTATGCCCATGTCTGTTCTTGTGTAAAGCTGGATCAGTCAATTTCTAATTAAATCTTATAGGACACAGCAGTGATATCCATTATAGAAAATAGGTGGTCAGCAATCTTATTTGCAAGCAGTGAGATGAAACAAAAATCACCATTCACAGAAGCTTTATGTCTGTTACCATAAAGTAACAGGCTGTAACTTACTGTTAAAATCCTGCACAAACCAATTAGCCAGTGTCATAGTGCCTTTGTGCATTTAAAGGGAAAAAGGAACTGACATTATATCCCCATCTTTCACATATTTATAATGTCCTGTGTATTACTGGAGCAATAGCTTTTAGTTTTGAAGGGCTTAGTCTTGTGGAGTACTGAGGAATAAATCTAGTAAAGGATTTAGCCTATATATAAATAATACAGTATGGTGCAACCCCAATTTCAATAAATAATTTGTTTCTGCTATTGGATGCAAATGTTTCAGAAAAGCCATAGCTGAAAAGTAGCTATTGAAAATAAAAAAGAAAGAAATATCCCCATTGCAGTGTATCACTCTCAGAGTTAATGTATCCCTTAAGATGAATGGGATGAAGGACTCTTATGTTTTTGACAGGCTGCTGAATTAAGACAGCAATGCACAAATGGTTTTAACCCCAAATGTGTGGGTAAGTATGGTCTTTTTATTCTGTCTATTTACTTGAAACAAAGAAAGAAGAAAGTAAATCAGAAATCCAAGGAGTAATGAAAGATTTGTAAAGGGATACATTTAGTAACTTAGACTAACCACAAAGGTCTAATTTCCAGAAAAATTCTCACATTAGATTTTTGTTGATTTTGGGGTAAATGAGATACATACCAAGTCAAACAACACTGTATAGATCTAAAATCTTTAAAATAAAAAATCTTACAGAAGGGTGAGGAATATATTTAAAGTAGTCTTAGGGATTAAATCAGTGAGTAAACGAGCCACCGGATTCTCAGCAAGCTACAGATCCATAGTAAAAAAGAAGTTATAATACTGTAGTATTTTCACAATGACAAGTTGTTCATCATCAAAAGCCAATAAAATAAAAATACTTCAGAAATAAAAAAGGAAGATGTATTTAAATATGCAATTATGAACAAAAAGATCTACTTCATTCAGCAGGAGGTTACACCCTTGCCTTTTTTTTCCCATAAGGAAAAATGAGGAGAGTAAACTTAAAAAAAGCAAAAGGAATATTGTGGAATTACCAGATAACACATCTTTCCTATATTTTATGTATATTCATGGGTCAACAGAAGAAAATGGGAATTATTAAAGAATGTATAGAACTAGATCTCTAAGGTTTTTATTTTCTAGACTGCCACTGATGTTCTAAAGATCTAAGAGAATCATACAAAAAATTTAGTAATATAGTAATAATATAGTTAACATCTATTTGCTTTCTTTGTCTTGAGCTTGATTTTCATTTGCTTTTCCTGCATTACCTAGAGTAGAACCTAGCTGAGATAAGAAAATTTAAGTACCAATATAAATAACTAAAGAGAAAATTATATTCACACTGAAAGAATTCTTATGATATTTAGATCCCATTTCCCACAGATTAAGAATACACATTGAAAATATTGCAGGTATTTTCATCTAAAAGGGGAAATATTGCATGAATTAATGTAATTACATACTATGAATCTCGGATTATGGATATGAGCTCCCTGGGTACATATTTCTTAGTATTCAAACAACTTAGTGCCTTTGACATTACATGTGCAAACTGTATTTCGCATAGAATATTTTGTGTTTTCTAAAGGAGTAAAAATCTTGTACTTTCACTTGGCACAATTTCCCACTCAGGGTGCAGAACTCAAGGATGACTTACAATACTGTTTAAAGTAGACATGACTTCTGCATTTGTATTTTTGAGGAAAAGATATTTTTAAGAAGATCTTAAAAAGTGCTTTGAAATGCATATACAGTATTTCCTCCTGCCACTAAGAAAATATCACAAGGTTGAAGTTCATTGTTTAACTTAAATGTTTGAAGGTGTGGGTGGGGTGAGAGAGGAGAGAAGGGAGTAAGTCTTAATCCACGCAGCGTAAAATTTCCCTTTTGGTGTATAACAAGCTGTCCTTGTAGAAGTGGAAAGAAACTAATTGCATTCGGTTTGTGTTTTGTGCCAATATAAAATGCTAATTTCTCAATTGAAAATAATGAATCAAATTATGCACATATTTTAGAGCTCTAAAGACTGTAAATGGATATTTCTAATATACCAGAAATATTGCTGTAATATAATACCCTACAGGTACATTATTGTATTAAGTTCATATCACAAATTGCAAAATAACAGCAAATAAAAGCTCATCTTTTTTTCTTTCTAATAACCACACTAGAGGAAAGGAATGATGTAGCAACAAAAAGAGAAATAATTCGACTTAATGTATGCTCTACCCATTGCAAACATTCAAATGGACTTTAGAAAAATGTATGATTTTAAAATTGCAGGATGATTGCTTTCAATATCAGGAAACCAGGAAGTTTTTAGGATAGTCTTTATTTGGCTTGAAAAAGCCTCCTCCAAATTAACCTGAGATTTATTTCTTTTGTACTGCAGCCAAAAAAAAAAAAAAAAAAAATCTGCTAACAAACAAGTAAAGAAATATACAGTAATTTCAATAGAAAAAGCCTTGCTAGCTGAAATTGAAAGACTATTAGTCTCATTATGAGTCTTGCCAATCAGTGGCCATGTGTTTTGCTTTACAGCAGCTGTGCATAAATTCTCTGCAGGAGAATAGTTAATATTTATCTACTTTCTCTTAAGAACTTAGTAGCTTTTCTGGGAAAAAAAGGAAAAAAATGAAAAAAAAAAAAGAAATTCTGATATACAGCCTGTAATTAGATGGAGATTTCACCTGCCAGGACTGTGATAGGAGCAGCCTGTGTGACTCAAGCATGTTCCACCCTGCCGCATGGTTCTGCTGACCTCTGAACGGGACCTACTCCCAGTGGAAAGCAATTTAATGCGCTGCTGCATATACAGCAGTATATATAAATGTAAAAGAAAGGAAAAAAAAGAAAGATAAATTAATGACAGGTACACGTGAGTAGGACTGTTTCTAAGGTTCTTATCTGTGGCCAGGAAAGCTTGTTTTACTTCAGTTTAAAAGATAAAGGCACATGGCAAGCTGCCTCTACAGGCAAACCACCTCCATCGGCCATTAGCAGAAAAGTTTCCCTATTACTTAAGGAAATGTGACAGCAATGAAAGCGAAGTGAGACCTATCTGCTGGTAGGAGACCCATCAGTGTGTTAAGAAGTTTTTTTTTGCCTTCTACAAACTTTCGCAGACTTCTTTCTTGTTCTTTTTTTTAACCTGACAGCTCCAATGCCCCAGGGCTGTAGCCCTGGCAAAGTTCAAGAATGCAAGAGCAGAGCTATAAAATTAGGCTGTTACAAGAGGAGAAGCTGCCAAACACAAGGAGGTTTATTGAGCACCAGACAGTTCGATGAGAGCCCACATCACAGCGGAATTATCTTCGTAGCTGCTATAGTTGTGAAATAACATTGGAATCTTAAGAAACATTGAGAGATTTTGCAAACTATCTGTAGCCTGGAAAAATCAAGGAATATTAAAACACCTCATCTAACCTAAATATTAAATGTTGGGAACCATTGAAAATATGCGCGATTAATATGCTGCATGTCTTTTAAAGCAAACATGTCAAACGCAAATATCAATATAATTTTCTTCTGTAAACAAAAGTACAGGCAGCATGCTTGTATCAAGCAGGCTTACTGCAGATAAATGTGTGTTTTGCTAAAGGCTCAATCACTTTGGGACAGCAGGCAATTAAAATATACAGTTTTCTTCCTATCTTCATTAAAATCAAGGTTTTGCAATGCTGCAAGTGTCAAAATGAAAGAGCTTTGCTTATGTGCGTTTAATCTAGGAAATTTATTGCTTTAATTTTTCAAAATCAGTGGTAGCAATAAGGTAAAGTTGAATTACCTTTAAGACTTTCCAGTAGCAGTGTTATCAAATCAAAGTCCCGGCTGGGGTCTGATTAGAAAATTCACAATGCAAATCCCTGTTAAAATAAAGCAGACAGAAACAGGATCTTAGCTTTCCTTTCTATCAAAATGTTAATCTTTGTGCACAAATGTACTTGGAAAAAAAAAGTATAAAAAGAAGATGAGATAGCTTCTGCATACACATTGATACATATAATTTGGATTATGTAGATAGTAAGTATCTTGCTTTCATTCTGATGCATATATCATTTAAATGACATTCTAAAGTAAGCCAACTTTTAACAGGGCTATGCTCAAACACTAGAGCTTTTAAATAGATGTAGAGTTATAGCAGTATTTTGTGTTCTCTAGATTAACCTATAGACATTAACCTAATCTAACCCGATTAAGGCAGAAATAGCTAGTTACTTCTAAATACTCTGTATTCTGAAACTGCTTGTATGTGACTAATTTTTCCAGCTAGTCTCCAGCCATGTTAGTATTCCCTGAGCAGCACATTATTGGATGAGGAAATAAGTTCTTGTTTACAAATTCTGTCTTTTTTTATGTTTTTCATTTTTAGATTTTATAATTGTATTGAAGACTGAAATATAAATTGCTGTTTAAGTTGGAAGCTTGGATGGAAAACAATGTGTGTTGTCTGATTGTTATGACTTATTATAATTAAGGATGGTGTCAAGTATATGCCATCAACTCTTTATCATTATTCTGTCAATCTTTTCTGTGTTAAGAAAATAATGATAGGAACAGTAGTAAACAGTGCATAATAATTTCTTTAAATTTGAGCAGTTGGTTTAATGTATGTCAGACAAAATAACTAGTTTTACAGAAAGAGAGAATGGGAACATTTAGCTCAGAATTAATTTACATACACTGAGTTTTGTTATACACCTGACAAAGCATATATGAACTTTAATGGCATACATACAGTACATACAATCTAAATAGAAATTTTTGAAAAACTAAAAAGCATACTTCAAACCAAATCATTCTTATTGTTAAATACTGAAATAATGTTAATCAACATTGAATCAAATGAAGGGCACTATACAATTGCCAATAACATTAAGCTGAATAGGCCTACTCAATTACAGAAATACTCTTTCGCAAAGGCACATTGCTTTCAGTTCTTTCATCTGAGCACTATGTTCCTAGTACCTACAGATCCAGTTTTAGAGCCATATACTTGAATCAAACAAATTTGGAATGTATGCCCAGAGGTTCTTAGAAATATGCTTCATGCATTTTAATACTCTAAAACATTAATTGCAGAACTTACTTATACATGACTTTCACTAGGATATTTTGACAGTGGAGCTTTTCTGTTGAAAGTATACTAAAATATTTTTAAATAAAGATCTGTTATAAGTATGTTTGTATGTGTTTATATATATAGGAGGGCACTTTGCTTAAATTTATAAAGTACAAATTCAGTGTTCCTGAGTGCTATGGGAAAAACAGAGAAATGGTGAATGTTGTGAACTGCATAAATAGTCCAGCTTCTCTGGACTTACTGTTCATGTTTTGGATATGTCAGATGCTAATACTGTTGGGCCTCTTTATTAATGTACTCTAGTTACACTTTGTTAATACACTTTTACACTTTGAAGTCAAAATTTATCTCAATTTGCATAGAATTGGACATTTGAACATAGCTGAAAATAAAATCCTCCATTTTCTCAGCAGATCCCTGGTTAAATGATAACCTGGACAAATAGCTGTGACTCTACTTGGCAGTTTTTGTAGAGGTCTCTTTACAAACTTCACAGCTGTACCACACGCCATAGGCTGTTGATAGGACAATTCCAAAAATCTTATGCAGATCATAACATTTCTCTCACCCAGTTCTTCCTTCCTATTACCAATCTGCTTTCTATCCACTTCATTGAAATTACTCTTACCATACTGATGGCCTGAACATGAGGAAAACTAGATATATATAGGGTAATATTTTCCAATGTCTTACATTAATGGTACAATTAATTGTTCATATGCTTCATTTTCAGTATATTCATTCTCCAAAAGTAAAATAAAAAACATGAAAACTAAAAACTTTGCAAATGCTTCCATCAAAAGAAAAACTTAATAATACTGTAAAACATAAAAAACACATCTTAATTTCCTTTTCAAGCATAAGGTAGCAGAGAAACATTCCTCATTTATATAGTAGTGTCATTGCAAGAAAACAACCTGATTCTTATAGAGGATAGCTAACAGTATTTATATATTTTTATGCTTTAATGCTGAAAGTATGTAATACAATCAATAGAAAATGATGAATATGAACTTAAAATTCACTTTTGGAGTACGGCTTAGATCAAAAATAATGCTTGAATAATGATTAAATTGACAATAAAAAAAAATAAAAGACACTGATTTAAGTTATAAGATAGAATGAGATTAAAAACACCATAGCACACAGAATTTTCCACTACTTATCCAGAATTATCCATTATATATGCAGCAAAACTTTGGGATTATTAGAGAAAGCTTTAGTACTGTTTGTGGAATAAATTAAAGGTGGCATTCATAAAATGTGTAGGTTCTAGCAATTTGTTAGAGGAGCAGCAATATTTAAAAATTGTCAAATCTTTAACTGCATTCACTGCAATGGCATCAGCCATAAACCTTTTGTCTCATACTTTTACAAGTTAATTGTACCTTCTATGACAGTTATTTTCCATTTTCTGATAACTATTAAAGATTATTATCTTTAATTTCATATTAGGACTGTATGAAACATGTTTAGCAGTATATAAACGAAGATGTAATCTAGCTTTGATAAATTTTAGGTATAGCAAGAAGCCACCCAAAGCTGTTACTTAACCAAGCTGCATTTTATACCAAAAAAACAGAGTTTTATCTTCGCTTAAAAAAACAAAACAAAACAAAAAAAAACTATTATTCTTAAAAAACATATATATATGTTTTTTAGGATTGAAAGAAAAAAAAAAGACATTTAATGACAGTTAAAAACACTCAGTAAGAAGATTTTAACTGCGGAAAAAAATGGCAGTGAACTTCATTAATTTTATTCATGATATATATATTGGGAGGTAACATGAAGATGAAGTTGAGTACCTGATTGTTGAAACTAATTTGAATGAACTCATAACCCATAAATTTATCACTGTGCTTCTTATCACTGTCAGTAATTGGTGAACATGCCTGTTATTATAATTTTTATATCCATCTTCAAGAAAGTATCGTCTTATGAAATTGTGGTTAATTTCAAATAGATGGCAAGACATATCTCAGTTTCATAAATCTAACTCTTGAAGATAAGTGAGGATAAGAAAGCTGTTGCAACAGACAGAGATTAAGCTTTCTAAAGGTGATACTTTGCAGGTTGTCTCAACAGACAACAAACAGAAAAAATATATATATTTGTTCATTTATATGTATACATGGAGAAATATCACATAATTAACACAAGATATCTTTGAGTATCTTGTAAAATCTTGAAAGCACTAAGAGAGGTGAGAAGGAGATCTGGAAAGTGTGAAGACACATAATTAGATTTCTCATCCACATTATATGAAGTTTTAAATAAATTCATATCCTCTACATTTCAGGGTTCAATGAAATAGATGAGACAATTCCAAACCAAACAAAACAAAAGTAAGTAAAACATGACAAATTAGTTAAAATATACTACTTGAGCTTTGCTGTCTCAAGCAATATAGAATATTATACTACATTAATGAGAAAGATATTTCTTATTCTTAGTTTACCAGAATGGTGGGTATTATCAAATCATTTTTTTCACCTTCTACATCTTAATTTAAGATTGGAAAGACTGGGTGAATAACATATCTCACTCAAGAAAGCTGATGAAATAGAGACCTTAGACTCTTGGTTTCATTGTTTGACTTGACTCAGAACAGAACAATGGGGGTCATTCATTCTCCTAGAAACCATATATTTCTAAGGTTGATCATCTCCATCAGTCTAAACGTATGGCAAGAAGCTTTATAGTCTTGAAAAGGTGAGAGAAATTACTTCTGGCTCAATATACTCTAGCAGGTAATTAGTCTAACAGAAGTTAGCATTATTCTTTCCTTAACCTTATCTGAAAAATAAAATGTCAGTTTCTTCAATATAATAATGTAATGACTCAATAACTGTTGAAAAATATTTTATCATGACTATTTAATATAAAAGACCATCATTAAATATGAATACTACCTACTAAACCTATAATGAATCTCAATCTTGTTTAATGAGGGTTCCGTTTCATTGAGTGAAATGGAACTCCCCATATATACTCCCACTTAATGGGAGTAGGAGTAGAAAACATTCTACCTACGTGCTACATCATTTATGATTATACAATTGTCCTCTTATTTAATACAGTACATGACAAGGAATAGCACATCAGCTTTGCCCATACACCTTTATGCTTGTATCTATGTTAACAAGCAGATGCATTACAAGTGTGTCAGTAGATGAAGGTGATGTAGACACTACATTTACACTATGTGCACTTAAGAAGGAGAGGTTTGAATGAGACTAGGTTTAGTCTGAGTATCTGAACTAAATAAGTTTGCTGTAGCGCACAGTGATGGCCAGGGACTCCCCAGGACCAGTCTCTGTGGGGCTTCTTGGTGGGGATCCATACCTCTGTCCCACTAGGGAGTCATAGGCAGCCGGTGCAACCTCAGCTTTTGTTGTCAGATCATAGAAATCCATTGTCTTTGTCCTATGTGATTCAAAGCACTCCTGCCCTCACAAGCTTTAATTACACATATGGAAAAATTTCTTACACAAATTGGGTGATGGGATCCAGCAAAAGGGGTTGTTGATTTCAGCCATAGTTAAGACCAGGAAAAAAAAAAGTTTCTCATTGTTGACCTTCCTTTGTGGGCATCTTCTGTTAAATCCTCCACTTCAGTTCCTGGAGCAGTACCATTCCCTCTGTACTCCCAGAGTGTCATAACATTCACATTTCCCTAGAACAGACAGAGGAAGACACAGTTTGGTTGTCCTCTCAAGGGAATAGTGTTTTGCCTTCTCTCAGAACAGGCTGATGTGAGAATTGCTTTCTTGGGACCACAGACGGAGCCACACTGAATTTTTGAGGAGTACAATAGAAAGGAGGATGACTGGAAAGGGAGGAAACAATAAGAAAGAAATGCAAGAAAGAAGAGAAAAGAGCTTCAGCAGCCAAAGGAAAAAAAAAAAAAAAAAAAAAAAAAAAAAAAAAAAAAAAAAAAAAGCAAGGGAAAAAAAAAAAAAAAAGAAAAAACAAGATAAAGAGCCAGGAGAAATCTCTCTGGGAGATAAAAACGCCAAAACTGAGGGCTAGTAATTGGCAGCAAGCATTAAGGCACAGATGTTTTTGGCTTTTTATATAGTACTTCAGATAGGACAAGAATTCCAAAAGATTTAGAAACCTTCTGTTGGTGTATAAGTTGTCACTGAAGTAAATGGTTCAATCCCACTCATTGTTTTGGAGACTCCTATCTGGACTAGAAGAAAACACTGGGAACTCAGCTGGAGTAGATTTTGCAGTTTAGTTTCATCTGGAAGGAAATTCATTCCCATGCACTTTGCAATCAAAACCAATCACAATAAATGAGGAAGAACCAGGGGATTCATTTCAGAAGTTCATTACTGCTCCAAACTAAAATGCTAATGAAGATTCATCTGCTAACAAATATAAATATTGGGCAAGCTACTAGAAAAACAGTCTCATCAGGATGACTTTTCTCTGTCTTTCTGTAACATGTCAGTCCCTAGAAAAGTAAGGGTGTCTGTTCATCTTCCAATAACATGGAACCTCCAAATAACAATTAAATTCTGGAAACAGGGCCTAGCTCAAAGTCATGAGAGCATGGACAAAGCATATGCAAAAAGTACTAGGCCATAAAACAAGGTAGTAGCTATTTTCTTACATCATTGTATATATTTTACCTAAGATATATTAAAGAAGAAAGATTTATGATCCAGATCATAAAATTGAAAACTTAAAAATGCAGTAATTTTCATATTAAAAAATGAATTATCTACTACCAGTTCCTATAAACAAATTAATATAAGTTCCATGGTCAAGCTTCTGCCCTGTAATTTGCCAGAAGCATCATAATCTCAACAGAGGAAAAAAGTATGTTTCAGAAATAAATATTTTCTTAAGAGCTAAAACAGGCAGTGTCTGTTTCACAAATCACTGTGTGCTCTATGATAAGTAGAAAACACAGTTGTCCACATTAAATCTATGGTGAAACAAAACCTTTCCTCAACCACTATTCCTTTCCCCTCCAAACATATTATTTCTTAAGTACCTTTTGTAATACACACTGAAGTAGAGAAAGCAATAGTACAGGAGCAATCATTCAACTCATTGACTATTTACTATCATTGATTTCTTACTCCAAAGGGTATAAAATACATCAGTAAAGTCCTTTACAATTCTTGATGCACCAAAATATTAATCTAACAATTAATAAATTGTGATAAGATAGTCCAGGATATAGTAAACACATTGTCTAAATAGTCCTTTAGCTTTCCCAATGGAATAGAAGAAAATAAGTTCTTAAATATCAAGACATACTGGATTTACTGTTATCAGAGATAAACACACCTAGATATAGCTGGAATTGTGCAGATTTATTTATACATGCACACATGGACCATTAATGATAATTATTTACCTTGCCATCAGCTTCATCTCACATAGTTCCAATGTTTTAATTGAAATTAAGACACATGAGAGCATGCTTTATTGATTCATTAACAACTATGACAAGTGTGGTATGAAGCATAAGGCTAAATTCTGCATACTTTAACTGAGATGTTTATGAATAACTGGTGAAAAAAAATAGGTAGATGGTTACTACAGTATGGCATTCAATTACTACGTATTAACTTTTTAAAATGACGTGCAATAAAAACTGAGGAAAATCTTCCAGTTATAGAAAATAGTTCTCAATGGATGAAGATGATAAGTGACAGAATATAATGCAGAGGAAAAAAAAGAAAAGAAAGACCTAAATATTCCTTCAGTACCATGGTTCTATAATAAAATGTCCATAAAATATGAGTTGCTGAGAATCTACCTATAAAAATATGTGTTTTGCAAATAGAGCCCCTTGTATTTACCCTGAAAACTACTGCCAATTGTTATTCCAGCATGAAAGTTAAAAAAAAAATAAATAGCCCTTACAGTCATATGACATAGGCAGACTCTCACCTCCAATTCAAGTGAAATATATGTGCTACTATGATGAAAGAGCTCCTAAAGAATAAATTAGTGTACAATAATAGAAAAATTAACTCACGGTAACAGGAAAAAATGATTTAACTGAGTTAATGCAGACCATCTGTGGTCAGTCCTTGTAGAAACTCTTTCATTTACCTGAGGTTCCCACTTCTTGGTGTTCTTATAGCAATGGTTCAGGCTTGATTCACTTCACTCCAGATCAGTAATCTGCCATTTTGAATGACTAGGTAGCATAGGGTTAGTTATTTTTTTTTTGCTTGTTTGTTTTTTTTTCTTTTCATGATTCCCATTTTACAACCTCCCTATATTTTAACTTTGCTGCTCCATTCTCATTGCATACAGCCATACACTGTTCCTGTTTCAATCCGTAATGCAAAGCTTGCTATTCATTATTGGCTAACTTTTCTGAGTCACATTTTTCTCTACTTTAAGAGGCAATTTCTTAGATATCATTAACTAGGTAACACCTATTCACTGACAAAGGATGACACTCAAAAATTCATATTCAAGACCTTTGTTTTCAACATTAAGATTTCAGACAAACAACCCTGTTTCTGTACATAGTTCCTTTGTGCTTTTCTTCTTCATTCATCAAACACACACTAGACATCTACACTTGTAAGAATTACATCCATAGTTTGAGAGGCTATCTATTCACAGGGGGAAAACAGAAGTGTTACTACAGAATTAGAGTGAAAAAAAGGACCTATGTTTTTGTAGAGAAGGGAAGCAAGATTAAGGAAGTGAAGAGCTATAATAAGGGAATAGTCTTGTCACATATATTATTTCACATATAAGGTGTATCAATATGAAACTTCAAAAGACTACTGGTTTTAATGCAACCTTCCATTATTTATGTCAATAGAAAAGCACTAGAACCAAAATTCCATCTTTTGTTCACATGTACAATCAGGGATTTGAATCATAAAGTTTCTTTATGAAGTTTCTTCTGTTTCTTTAATGAAACAGAAACCTGCTCTCAGAGTTGACCTGGAATGGCATAGTGATTTATAAACCACAGTTCGTTTAGCATCGGTAATGTAAGTGAACCTGTAAGAGGAAATAGCAAGATTAAAAATAAAAATAATAAAAATTAATAAAATAAAAATATTAAAAAAACTGAAAAATGCTGGATACAATATTCAAGTAAACCAACAATAATTTAGTTTAGAAATAAAATTATGGCTTTAAAATTCTACTAATATTTTAATACATTGGCTATTTGAGGTACCTGAAAAACTCCCCTCATATGAAAATCTCAAAATAGGGTAAATAGGGTAAAATAGGGAAAATATGTGTTAATAATTAAGGAAGGTAGTGATTAGTCTTCTGGAGTCCAATACAAAAAAAAAAAAAAAAAATCTTTACAAAGCTCGGCTTGACTAAAATTTTCAATGTATAGAAGAACATTTAATAACACGTTGACTTTAAAGGAGAGTTAAGATTTTATCCTCCTGAGTGTTTGTAGGGTCCCTTTAACTTGATGAAAAAGCAAGTATTGGTATAGAGGATAGCTAAGAGAACTTTTATGTCCCCATTTGTTCCCTGATCAAAAACACAGGTAAATTGGGAAATTCTGTGTAGAAGATGAGAAGGAACTTTTGATCATCTAAATTCTGTAATCTGTTGGAAAGACAATTCATGCAGTATGGTCATCAGCTAAATCTAAGGATCAACTTAGTCACGGGGGCTTTCGCTACCTGTTTCTAAGAATACAGCAAAAAATAAAAAGTACACAAGTGCTAAGTTTTGCAAGACCTCACCTTGATCTGAGTTATTCTTGATCATGTTGTAAGAAAGATACACTTATAAAGAAGGATATTGTTTTTGTCTGCTCTGTGTTCAGAACTCTGGAGCAAACTTGTCTCCTTTCCTCATGTGGCCAGCCTCTAAAGGGTCTAACAAGGGAAAGGGATATCTGCTGCAAAGTGCTGTGAATCTATACCATTGCACAGAAGTTGAAGTAGAATTCAGATGCGTAGCTTTGATCTCTTAGTTTTTGAAAAGTGTACTGGGCTTTCTGCTTTATTCAGAGTCCAGTAAGTATAATCACGCTACTAATAAGTCCACTAGATTTTTTTTGCTCCTGAAGTATACCATAACTGTAAATGGAATTTCTCCATACCTGAAACAAGTAGAGTCAAACTGGGTCATAATCACAGTTAATTTCAAAGATCTAATATGCAAATTGAAGATTCATAGCTCAATCAATATTTTAGGCGACTGCGTTATGACAGAAACAGTAATTTCTATCTAACACATGCAGGCACAAGATTATGCACAATTCCATTTATATGCTGCCTGATATATTTTTTCTAGATGCATTTTTTCACAAAAAATGAAAATATAAATGCAATATTTTATCTTTATACAAGATAGTTTTGTATATCCATCTATACAAATGAATGAAAGGAATGATGGATGTAATAAATGGATGGCAGAGCTCACAGGGTCATGATAAATGGGGTTGAGTCGAGACCTGTGGCCAGCGGTGTCCCCCAGGGTCAGTACTGGGCAGAGAGGATCCTTATGAGGTTCAACACGGACAAGTGCAGGGTCCTGTACCAAGGGAAGAATAACCTCAGGCACCAGCACAGATTAGGGGTTGACCTTCTGGAAAGCAACTCCACAGATACGTATCTGTGAGTCCCAGTCGACAAGAAGTTAATCATGGGCCAGCAGTGTACCCTGGTGGCCAAGAAAGCCATGGGATCCTGGCCTGCATCAGGAAGAGCGTTGCCAACAGGTCAAGAGAAGTGACCCTCTCCCTCTACTCAGCTCTGGTGAGGCCACACCTAAGTGTTGTGTGCAGTTCTGGGCTCCCCAAGGGGGATGTGGGACTTCTAGAGATGGTCCAGCATACAGCAAAAAAAATGATTAAAGGACTGGAGCATCTATCTTAGGAGGAAAGATTAAGTGAGCTAGGCCTGTTTAGGCCGGAGAAAAGATGACTGAGAGGAAATCTTATTGATATGTACAAAGGGAGAATGTAAAGAGGATGGGGCTAAACTCTTCTCGGTGGGGGCCAGTGATAGGGCAAGGGGTAAGGAGCATAAATTGAAACACAGGAACTTCCATCTCCATATGAGGAAGAACTTCTTTATGGTGAGGGTGACAGAGCATTGAAGCAGATTGCCCATGCAGGTTGTGGAGTCTCCTTCTTCAGAGATAGTTAAAACTCACCTGGATGTGACCCTGTCTCACATGCTGTATGTGTCCCTGCTTGAGCAGAGAGGTTGGACTAGATGATCTTTAGAAGTCCCTTCCAATCTCAGCCATTCTGTGATGCCATATTAATTAAACAAATATCATCTAAGAAAGATCAGAGGCCTTCCCCTCTGGCTGAAAATTATCTAGGAGTATCTAAGAGAAATTCCTCTAAGAGATGACAAAAAGTTTGAGCTTAATTTTGAATTTTAAATAAAAACATTTAAATTCTGGCATAATCTATAGCTTTCTTAAAACAACAGTGCTATACATCATTAAAACAGGTAAAACTATAAAGACAAAGCTATGTAGAGCTACTGATGTTACTGCTGTGAAGGTCTCATAGAGAATGTTATACACACCACTACAAGTAACAATCTTTCCTACCAAATTCCATTTTTCTTTTGTCCCATGGCATTGAGCTTGATAGCAGCTGCCATAATGTTAAATATGACAATGATTTTCCAAAACTCGTAGGAAAAAAATACCAAGCTCTGTGCATTTTATTCATGGACATTTAGAAAGAAATAAAGATATTATTTCTGCTGAAGCTGAAGTAATTTACTTTTTGAGACTTCTGCTTTAAAAACTTAAAGAAGCACATGTTAACATTAGATGTATTAGTTTCATGTTTTTTTTCCATACTCTTTTTTTTTTTTTTCTTTTTTTTTTTTTTTTTGAGTATTATTTCAACGTTTGCTAAGTCATTTACATCTGAGAGAACTGGATTTCAGGCTTTTCCTTTGCTGGAATCCATGGTCAAACCTAGGGGTCTTTCCTGGGTTCTAGCTGCAAAAATTTACCACATAGCTAGTCAGTACTACTGCCCTTTGCAATACAGCACAAAAATTACTCAGCTCATATATGTGAATGGGCAGCATGATAAGGAAGAAAAAAATACCATATTTTAGGACTATGACCCATAATTATAGGGGAGACCAGAGACATGTCATCACTTCCAAAGAAGAATTTTATTTAAATATATAATTGACAGAGTAAACAGGTCGCTATGAGAGGAGCATTAAATTGTCTCAGGAGAGTCAGGAAAATCTATGAACTACTCTATTACCATTAACTTTTTTAAAAACAAAACAAAACAATATTTTAATTGGTAAATGTTCAAGTTTATTTATAACAACTTCTAAGATGAACACTACAGTAATTTCACTAAAGTCACATGAATTATTTATTTTTTACTAAATATTTTTAAACAACCAATGTTATATGGTAAAAAAATGCACAAAATGTTGACTTTTCTGGATAAGAATACAAATGATAGATAAGAAAAAAGCTGCCAAGATTGTTTTAGACACTCACTCTTTGATAAGCAAAATAGAACATTAATGAAGAATTATTCCATATTGAAATATATAGTATGTTACACCTGAACAACATTGCTTTTTACTCTTATTAAGGATACTTTCTCCTCAGAAAGCAAGTTAGAAAGAGGAACTATGTCAAAATAACAGATGTTAAGTTGAAACATCTATATAAAAAAGTTTGCACTTATATGTATATAACAGTATATAACAGTAGTGTTTACACAGATTTGTATCATGATTCTTTGCAGTGCAACTGCTGACTTGCAGAGAGGACAGGAGCCAACACCAAGAGAGCCTCTATTCTATGTAATTCCTTGTGCAAGGACAAGAAAAGTTGAAGATACATCAGTATCAGCCGCAAGGCTGTTACCTACAATAACAAATGTAATCTGACACACATCTTGCAGAAAGAAATCTGATCCACGGAAACATGATATTATTACCTCAAGAAGAGAAAGATTCTGTAAGGTACATGCCCAAGCAAAGAAGTGTATGATTTCTACCCTGAATAGCTCAAAACAGCACTAGCCATAGTAGCTGCCATACTGAAGGATCATTCTATCCCCAAATGCTAAAACTACATGTCTCGATACATAACAGTACTGGAAGTTCTTAAGTTCATATGTACAGCTCAGTTAAAAAAGATAAAAGAAAAAAACTCATAATAACTGTATAATGTAATACTATGTAGCCAGTAGAATTATAAAGCAAGTTGCCTCTTTATTGTTTCAACACAACTCTGAAAACATTGTAGAAGTAGTAGAGTATTGGTCTTATTCCAAATCAAGTAATAGCATGAACTTGATGACATGTATTATACTGCTATGTGAAACAGAACAAGAAGGTCCCTGTCTGATTAATTCAGTGCCTTGGTCTACTCATAAAGATATAGAAAAGATTTTGAAAGATATTGAAAGATATTGAAAACTTCCTGCTTCTTTCTATAAGAAATAGGACTGAGCCTTAAAAAATTATCTACAATGAAATATGTTAAATGTTTAAGGAAATAGCTTAGGCAAATAAAACTGAGAGAACTAATACGCATCACTTGTATTTTAATTAATGGAAACAGCTGTAAAAGAGTAATAGCAACCTATTTTTTTTTTAGTATCCAACTGCAGTGAGAGCACCTGCAGACGATGTGTTGAGAAGTCACTGACTAGCAGAATACCTGGCAGCAGCCCCAGGATGTGAAACTGAGCATTGACCAAGTTCCCAGAAGGGCCAGGAAGGCATATTCTAATTTTTTCGAATTGCATCTAGCAACAAAAACTATTTTCTGTATTTGTATTTTATAATTTGTCACCAGTGCCTAAGAGGTATGTATTTCTTGATTTATGAATTACAAAACCAGCAGATATAAATTATGAACATCCTCACATATCTAAATCCCGATCCAGTGTATTTCACTTAATTAATTCTAATTTAAATGAAGGCATATCTCTATGGAAGAGCACGCTGATGGCTTGTTTTAAAAGTTACAAGTGTTTAAGATTTCTCAAAGGACTTCATTAACTGATCCATTCATTATTTATACCCATGTTTTAATCTTATAAGTCTATCTAGCTTCATTCTCAAAGCGTTTGCTTTTATTTGCAACCTTATCTCAATGTTTGTATAACCTTCTTATCAGCTTCCTGCACTCATGTACATGTTTACAGACTTTAATCTACCTATAGCTCCTTCTTTTTGGTACACCAACAAGAGTGAGTTTCTTGACTGTCACCATGAGATTCATGAAGTCATTTTCAGAGCTAGTGTTTATCAGAAAATTGTTCAATGTAATTTACTAGATATGGCTAATTGTGGCTAAATAATCTTTTCACTAATCTAATTAATCTTATCATGAAATTATTTTGTTATAATCATGGTACAATGATTTAGATAAGGACACTAACTTTTATTGAAAAGTTTAATTTTTTCATTACTGTTACTACTATTATTAACAATTCTATGTTCTTATCTTAATCATAAGTGCAGTGATTCATTTCCAAAGACAGATTTTCCTTTGCTCTTAATATATACATATAATTTTGTATTGAATTCAGTTCAAAATTGCAATACTTACATTTAGATGTCTACATATTAAAAAAAGTGTTTAAGCAACATTTCAAAGAACCTTAAACATCTACGCTTGGGCCTAGAGTCCCATCCATAGCTGTTGTCTAGGCTGAACAAGGACAACTTTCTTAATCTCTCCTCATAAGCCCGATGTTCTTATATTGCATGGTGCAAAATGGATGCAGTACTGTCGATGTTGTCCTGTTAATGCACGTCAGGATGCTGTTCGACTTTGTTGCTAGTGCAAAACACTGGCTGCTGTTCAGCTTGTTCTCTGCCACAGACCTCAGGTCCTCCTCGGCAGAGGAGCTTCTCTGCTAGTTAGTCCCCAACCTGCACTGTTCAAGATGTTCTTCCTTCCCTGTGTAGGACTTGCACATCTATTGAATGTTCTTGTTGAATTTCATGAAGTTCCTGTAAGCTTATTCCTCTAGCCTGGAATAGTCTCTCTGAAATGCTATTTATTGCTCCCCCTCCAGCATATTAAGTGGGCCCCACATTTTGGTTGCATTCTGCAATTTTATGAAATTTTAAGAGTCTGGACCTGGAGGCTTCAGGCCTGGAGAATCCATCTTCTCTAGCAAGTCTCTATCAAAAATTTAAGACTGGGCACCTGCTCCTTCTACCTTGTGTGTAATGCCTTTGTGTACCGGAGATCTGACATGAGCTCCCTGCTTTGCCATGCCAACCTTGTGACATATCTACTTGTTTTCCTGAGTGCCAGGATGAACTGTTCTTGCAGTCAGAGGAGATTTTCCTCTAAGAACAAGATCTGCCATCTTTTCTGATTTCCTTTGCCCTTCTTAGATGCCTCCCATGGGATCCCCCTATCCTTAAAAACCCTAAAGTCTCTTCTCCTGAAATCCAAGATCCCAAAATCTGCTACTCAGGTTCTTCCCTCAGGATGCTGAATTCCAAAGTTTGACTTCACATGTAGACATTTACATTAACATTTCTTAATCTGGAGCTGATCTGTATATACCCTGTCCTAAACTAGCTCCAAGACAATTTTACATTTCTCCTTCTTCCTGAAGGAGGAACTATGACTGATTCCCAATGTCTCCGAGCTAGATCTGATTCCCAGTCATAGTTTATTGTAATTACTGTCCTTCCTCCATTTTTTTTTGTTTATGGAATTTATATCTGTTTAGCCATAATATATTCTTTAACAATTACTACGGGTATGGTAATCTCATCACATAGAACTGTTGTTGAAGATAAGTGTTCAGATTAAGCATTTAAGAATTGAAGTCTAACTTTAAATAAATCTTTTTTAAAAATCATTTTTAATCTAAATTTTCAATACACAATTTATCATGTTTTGCTTGCAGCTATTTCCAGCCATGTTGTTTATTTCAAAAGGCATAGTATACGTAGGTAAAATGTGATTATTTAAAAGAAGAAAACTAACCTGCTGTTGTTTAATCTGTCACAGTCCTTCCCAATATACATTGCAAAGGATAAAGGAGAAGACTCATTTACACACATATGTTAATAACATTTAAATGACTAGCAGTGGTTTTCTTATACAAATTCATCTTTTTTTTTTTTTTTTTTCCGAGAGGCAAGAGAAAAAAATAGATTAAGTAAGAATAAAAAGTGTGTATCCCTTTCCCCTTCAAATGTCACTAAGTCACCTTAAATTTACCTATACATTTGGGCATATTTTACAGTTAGAAACATTATCTCTTAAAAAGATGCAGTGTCAAGCTTTGCAACTAGAATTAATTAGAAATGCTGTAAAAAAAAGCACTTCAAGTATGAACACCATCCTTTCAAAGTAAAGATTTTAGGAAATCATTTCAATATGAAGGCTACATTTTTTTGTGCCATGTCACAATCCTCATATCTACAGCATTCCTGTTTGCTGTTTTTTTCCTTTCTCTTCTGAAGAAATACGTACCACTACAAGATGATTCTGCCACATTTAGTAATTTCTATATTGCAATAGTAATTTTTGTATTGCAGTTGGAGCAATTGGTGTATATGGTGTATACACATATATACAAACATATATGCTTCAGCTGTGTTTAGACATATATATACATATATATACATACATACGTGTATATACACACACATATGCACAGGTGTGCATATATATGTGTGTGTATATAATGTATGTATATATAATTGTAATTTTATATATATATGTATAATTTTTTATATATTTATGTATTTATATATACATACATAAAAATACAAGGAAATTAGGTATAGAGAAATTCAGATTAGCCTTTGGTGATTTGGATCAGTTTTGGTAATAGTACACAAAACATCCCTTGAGACTGAACTTAAATATAAGAGGGAAGGCTATGATATGACTGATAAACAATAAACAGTTACAATAGCACTGTTATTTAAAAAAAAAATAACACTGCTTAAAGATGGTTTAGTGATTAAGGTTGGTGTTCACTTTCTGTTGACAAAGTTTTCTTAATGGACACCGATCAGGACATGAAATAGGGTGGCAACGCTCCAGTGCTAATGATGCCATAAGCTCAAAATGTAGGATAGGCAGTTTATGCTATTTTTATTTTGCTTGTAAGGGCAAGCTAGTCGAGCACAAAATGCATGGTTATGAGATACCCAATGGTCACCAAAGACTTGGCAACTTAAATTACTTAGTTCTAATGAAGATAAATAGCACTCTAGACCTGGACACATATTACTCTGAAGAGAAATTGACACTGATGGTGTTGCCAGGCAACTTGTCTCCCCATATAAAACACACACTGTATGATTTTACAGTATATGTATCCAGAAAAAAAAAGCACTGGGAGATCTGGGGGAACAGGACTGCAATTCTCTCACTGCAACTTACTTTCTAATAATGCATCAGAGGGAAAGGAGATCTCTGTGCACTAATATAATTTTATTATGCTCTTAAAAATTAAATCCTCATTCTGCTTTTATGGAACTTATATGCAAAAAAAAAAAGGGGGGGGAGGTAAGAAAACACCATCTTTCAATTCCTTCTTCGTGGTAGGTTTTAAAAGGCTAAATTGTACATTTTCATAGAAGAATGTTGCTTTCTTTGTGGGCTTATATTGATATCTGAGCAATTTTCTGGAAACAGTGCCAATCATTAGCTGTAAGTGGATGAAATAGCATTTTGTCTTTCTTAGTTCAAACAGTAAGAATAAAGGAAGCAGCTCTATCACCATTTCCACTGTATGCAACCAATTTATGACAGATTTTTGTTTTCCGTTTTCATTCCCATTCTTTGATTATAGAACAAGTTTGTGATTGTTCTTTTTACATACGGTTTTCCTAAGTGCTGTACAAGTACTACATAAGCGCCATCATAAAGACTTATTTCTAACAAGGAAAAATTGAATTACCATTAAGAAAGTGCACAGAGCTTAATGATATTCTCATAAAGCTCAGAGACTCATCCTGTAAAAATCATTTCACCAAGAAGCTGCTCTCTCCTTGTTTCTTTTTTGTGCTACAACATCCCTGATTAATTTACACTTCAAGAAGCTTGAAGAGTGTTTACCACACAGGCAGATGTCTTATCATATTTTATTCTACTGTTTGATCCTTTGTTTTATAAACCACTTAAATGCACTTTTTCCTACAATCTCACATGCTTATTTGGTGAGAAAAATAAACCAAAAGAAAGGCATCCGTACATTTACTATAATGTAAAATATACAATGAATTTAAATCTGTTTTAGTATTTTGTCTCCATTCAGAAACATAACTTCTCTGAAAATGGTGTCTATTTTCTAGATGACAACCACAGCAAGTATTCAGCATGCTTAAGATGTCAGGGACTTGTTTCTCAATTTTATCCAACTAAGATGCAAACTTGTTGTTTTCCTCACAGCTTAGACTCTGATAAATAACTGGGGAAATCCTAATTTAGTATCCTACCGATTAGGCAATGATATTACTTAACATTAACATTCCCAAGAAACCTAAAGGTAAAACTGAGATCAAGAATTTGGATAGTTATTTTTTGAATCATGGTCACATTCATAGTTTAGTGTCATGTAGACTACCAAGCAGTAGCCTTATCATCACACAGAAATTTCAGATCACATTAACAGCTAAATGCTGGAGATTATGGTTGGTTCTGTATCCAATATTGGCCAGGAAAATATGTAGAACTTCTTGCAGATTTAAGTTCCCAAGCTATATACTTTCTGACAAGGCTTTCCAAATGAGGTGACAGTGTTTCCATATCTAATATGAAAGATGGAGGTTTCACTAAGTGTTTTATGTTGCTTTGTTTTCTTTTTATATCAGACCTGAAACTGCATTTAGTAATATAGCTGTGCTCTGCTACACTTACTCTAATGTGCTTCTAGACTCCTAATTCCTAATGCTATAATCTCTGGGTTGTTCTCTCTGAGGAAAAGACAAATACTACTTTTTCTAAAAACGATAAGAACTCTTATGTAAGAAACTGTGACTGGTGAATATGAAAATCATTGGAAAACATGAAAACAATGGGATACACTTTCTTCTATAAATACAGAGTGTGCATTTTCATATAACAGTCACAACCTGCTCCACTAATTCAGCAGATACTACTCTAATCGAAATCTCAGCTAGCACCAAAAATCATAAATCTGAAAACTAATGAAATCAAAATGGTCTAACCAGTTGACTTTGACTTAAATCCATTCTTTAAAAGTAATAACAAAGAATACATTAGAAGCATCATAAGCCACACAAAACATAGTCATTTCTTAATCAATTTAACAGACATTACTGTTTTGCTCAGGGAAGGGAAAGATACTCTATTTCTAGAAATAAGTAAAATCCTTCAAGATTTATGAGTTTTGTCCCGAGATTCTGGTACACAAATTATTTCTCGAAAGAAACAAACTGTCATACTGCTGACTATCCTCCACTAAAGTCCCTGTGGCACTCCCTGATAAGCTGAACATATCTAATCATTTATTTGAGAGCTATTTCAAACTGATATAGAGGAGGCTCAAAATGATATGGAGGAGGCAGCTAGGCAAAAACACTTCCCTTTGAGGATGTTGCTGCATAATTCATTGAAACTGTTGTCAGTTGTCTGTCCATTAGAACCTTAACTTCAGCATCACAACTAAAAGCAAAGATCAGGAAAACGTGCTAATTTATTTCTTTCCTCATGCTACAACTGTTAAATGGAATAATTGCTGCACTACTTAGAAGTGATAAGCCAGTGATAAGCATTTTTCACCTGGAAACAGGTGATAGGGCTTCCAGTCCTGCCTCCCTGAATGTTTTGGTTAAATGTTAAGAATTTTATGTTAAATAGTCACTGCATAAAATACAAACACAATGCTCCAAAAGTCACCAACTTTTATCAGACACAAACAAACAGAGCTATTTTGTACCATCTCTCCATAATCATATAATTTTCTAGCAGTAAAACATATTGTTGATTTCTCAAGGTAAAATGCAATTGCACACAATCGGGTTTAGGCTTCATCATAGACTTCATTATATTTTAATTTCCTTCTGATATATTTTGATCATCAGTGATATAGTAAGTGTTAAAATTCACACTATTATTACTGAAACTTAAATAGCAACATTGAGATAAAGGGATTTGTGTATTATAATTTACTAAAAATAATTTCAGAATCTCTCCCCAAAATTAGGTTTAGTTATAGTTTGCTCAAGCCCTGAAAGACTTTGATTTGTCTTTACAAACCTAAAGGCTAGAAGCTTCATTTTATGTTTAATGAAATATGAAATATTCAAATATAGAAAGGCAATCTGAACAAAGAAATAAGCCAGGTCAGTCTGAGTCCTTCTTACAATAGTACATTATTTTGTATCACAACAACTCCAACTTTCTTGTGTACACAATATCTCTGCTATGATTCTTACATATTTTATAGTTTCATCACAATTGTTTTCTGTCTGTGTTGTGTAACTTTAGAACTTTAGGAGACTGAATTTTGGAAGAGATGAGTCAAAGATCATATTAAGTTTTGTATTATCACATATTGCCATATATTTAAACAATTGCAAACTAGAAACAAATTATGAAAGATGGTGAAAAAGATGGAGGAAAGTTCATCTACAGACTAAGAGATAGTAAATTATCTACTTAATTCTTGCTGCTGAGACTAACTGCATACAAACAATTCAATTTGTACAACTGTAGAACTAAATAAGCAAGGACAGAAACACCCAGAGGTAGACCTGCCCCACCTTATGTCTATTACATTGCTAGCTCATTTCCTCCATGAGCTTTCCATATGAATCTCTACTCTTCTTTTGGGCTGTTTTTTTTTTTTTTTTTTTTTTTACCACCCTATAGGTTTTAAATGGTGAATGGACCTTCAGTGCAGTAACCACGGTGTTATGCAAGGGGCCTTTCCAGGCCTGAGGATACTCTGGGACAAGTCTGGTGGCTTACTAGAACAGAGAAATCATTTTAGTTTGATATGGATTAGGAAGGAAACATAAAAAAGATATTGAGGGTGTACATAAGAGAGGAAGAGAGGAAAGTAGGTTAAAATTAAGTTAGGAGAAAATACTGGCTGCTAATTTTTTAATCTGTCTACAACTTTCCATAAACCCAGCAGTTCCCTCCTTTACGGGGAGAAGAAAGAGACACTGAGTAGCTAAAAGGAGTGAATAAGCATGTCCTGGAAACAAAAATAAAGGTGAAGGGCTCTAGGGATGTTGGCCATGAGAACAGCGCACTCACTCAGCATTCACTGAATTCAAGGATTCCAGGAATTGTTTAAATATAAAACTAATAAAATTCTGCCTTGGGGAATAGCTGCAATAACACTGCTGCTGTCTGGAGGGATGAACTCTTTACTGATACTGTTAGATTTAAGCTAAAAGCAAGCAAACCCAAAAAGATGTAAATGACTGTGATTCTCAGTAGGATTCCAATCGAGTAAAACTTGTATTTTTGTAGAAGTTGAGGGATCCAATTTAATTTTTTTTTCTGAACTTCCTTTCCTTCATCAGTTAACTTACCAGTCAAACAGGAATTAGAAAGAGATACTTAGAAATGATTAGGGAGTCATTTAAAAATTTTCATGTCCATTTAAATATTTGAATATAGTTATATGCCAGAGATACTTTTTAATATGTGTTGATGAAGAATATTCCCATCCACCAGCATTTTTAATATTAAATGCACTATAGAAGATTATTTCACCAATATTTACAGATTCAGTAGTGAATAAGTAAAAATTGTAGAAATTGACACTTTCTATGTTTAAATTTAGGATTAATGATTATGGACTGCTTTTTTTACATCAGATAAAATTATATTCTCTTTAATAACAAATATTAAAAAGGATTGTATGGAATTAATTTATTTTTAGGAGATACATTGCTGAGGCAACCAGGTTACACAGATATAACATGTCAGGCAGTACAGCAAAGATACAGCTTTTCTATTTGTGGAGAAAAGATTTGTAAAAGAGCTGCTTCATTTCAGTTAGTGATAACCTTAGGGGCAACAGGAGATTTGGCATATTTAAATTCTTAATAGGACAAAGGCAGACGAGAATCAAATTCAATAATATATTTAATATATAAAATATTTTCAAAGAGGCAAGATTTCTTTAATGGATATACACTGATAATAAAGTAAAGTAAAATTCTTCGTAAAATTCATGAGTCAAAAGAAAAGTGATCTGTAAAATACTTAATATAAACAGATTACCACTTTTTGTGTAGCACTTTTTTCACATTTTTTCTTCCTATGCCCAATGTAAAATTTTCTGAGAGTTTTATTAATATAATTAGTATAACAATATTATAATATTAGTATAATATTCCAAAATATACATTTTATCATCTATAACTCAATTTCACTATAACCAGTGTACTGTTAATTTTCTTCTTTAAATATTTAGATCAAATAAATAAGAAGTTAATGTATGTCCTAATTACTGATCAACTGATATCTCAAATTCCTTCTTAATAATAATTTTATTTAGTATATAATTACTATGATTACATTGTTTATACCTTATATTGTAAAATTCTAAATTACGCGTATTGTTAATCAAATTTCTGATTCTCTTTAGAGCAGTTATGTGTGCTATTCTTGATGTTCTGCTTACTATATAAAAATATCCTTTTTATAACTGTGTGAGTAAAGGAAAGTAAGTTAAGAGTGATCATATGAATTTTTAACAAAATATTTTCTTCTGGGACCAAGTTGATAAAGGATGTGGGGTAAAGTTGGAGATAATATGACAATGGTTGAATTGGGGTTCATTTTGATGGAATTCATTTCAAGATGAAAGCATCTGAGCATATGTATATATGTGTATGCTTGGTGTCTGACCTTGTAATATAATGCACAAAGAGTAAGTAAAAGCAGCTGACAGAGACAGAAAAATGATTTGCCTGCCTTGCTGTTATAGATGGAATGAAGTTTCCTAAAAAGAAATGTTAAGTACTATTTGCAACACTCAGTTCGCCTGGAAGAGAAGGTCAGGCATAAAGCTCACTTCTTGATGGCTAATTGCACACACCCAAATTTAGGTTAAGTGTAATTGAACTCCACACTAGAGTCATATTCCACAGAAGACTTCCAAATTAATTTCTTTTTGTAAATCTGGAATGTTTTCCAGTTTAGAGCAATGACAATTGGGTATTTCTCCAATAAAGGTTGTTTTTTTGTCTTTTGTTTGTTTGTTTGTTTTTAATGTCTGTTATCTAACAAGTATAAACAGTTTGATTTTCTTTGCATAAGATGTGCAGAATCTTAAAGTTGACAAACATGAGTATACCATGAGTAATTAACATGAAAAGAAGTTAAACAGTCAATTTGTTTACTAAGCACACTGTCCTACATAAATGTTCAGAAAGTTTAGAATAGTTAGTTAGTATGCTTAGAATACTATTCTATATGTCAAACAGTTTTAATGATTAATTCATTTACTGCCAAAACCTCTAGGTAAACAAGTGTGGTGCCCTCATGACAGCAAAACAAATTCTATGCAATTCTTCACTGAAGAATCCAGTAATGATACATAATTTAGAATAAAAGTATCCAAAGAGATTCTTTATTCATATCTGTTCTTTTTGATTGGTATCTCAATGTATTGGAGGTGGAAATTTTTATGATCTGCATAGTCATAAATAAGTATTGTGCGAATCAACATCGAGACCTTGAAGGAACAATATTGAACTTTGAAAATGCTCAGCAGAGGCCACCAACAAAGGAAGACTGTGACACTCAGGAGAAAAAAGAACAGCTGTTCAGACTGGTTTGCTGACAACCTAAATACAAAATCCTGCATAAGGAATTAAAGGCCAAGGTCACTGTGAGAATGAGAAGGATGAGAAAAACGGGACCACCAAATTGAGGAATGAGAGCCCCTTCTGAAATGTGTGCATGCACTGTGCTAGAAGGGCTGTTTAACTGGAAGGCAGAGATTTACCTGGCCCGGGCAGCCTCCTGGCCCATACTGGCCCTACGTGACCGGACATCCCAGGGAATAAAATACGAGGGGCAGATTTGGGGGATGGAGACTCCCAGTATCAAGGCCAATGTTGTCTCCCACAGAGATGCCCACTACGACTGAGAGCCTACCAGCTCCTCCAGTCTGCTACCTTGGAGAGGTGTGTGGTCTCATAATCCTTCTGGCAAGTATTATTCAGTAAGTAACATTTTCCTATTAGCTTTTACTAACCGATTCATATTCATTTTTACTTGTATCAATATTGTTTTAATTAAAGGTGTTAGTAAGTACATCTGCCAAATGTGTCTTTACATTGCTGAATCCCGAGCCCATCCAGCACACTCAAATGATAGGGGAGATGACTACTTGACTGAGCATCTTTCTTGTACAGGTGGCAAGGAAGAATTTTAATTAACAAGATTTTTAATTTATTTATCTTTTTTTTTTCGAGTCAGTACTTTAATGTGTAGCAAATTCCTTCCTTAAGAAACTAATTTCATCATGCATTACTAAAACAAATTTCGTGAATTGAAAAGGAAAAGTAACAAAGCAACTTTGACTTTTTTATACAGATGAAAGCTGATAGATGGTGGATTAGGTAAACTACTAGAGAGCCTACACAATTTTCTGAAACATATATATTTATAGACACTGTGCATTAAACTGGTGTCATATATTTTCATCATCTTTGAGATATTTACACAGAAACCACTGATTAATAATAAATACAAAATCCAACAATAAATATGAAAAGTCTCCCTTTTAGCTGTGACAATTTCCAGGGTCTTACAGCTGTCACTATGGGAAAATTTTAGTTCTGGTTTTCTTTTGTTAGGTATAATTAGGTCTAATAAACACAAATATGCAGACACACATGCACTGATACGCACACAATGCAGTTAACATAAGCATGAAAGTAAAAATAATAATTACAACTTCAAATAAATTTATTTGTCAATATGATTGTCAATGAATAGAAAATGTGTGTGTTTAAGCAATAGTCCTATATAATTCCATCCCTAACAAATGGCACTTCCTTCCAAACTCTTTCTCCTGCTCATTACTAAATTACGGGACTTTTATATTTTTCAGTTCTGTTTTCATGCACTTTAATAAGAAGCATGATATATTCCTAATACATTTTTTTTGCCTTTAACAGAAAGCACTAATTTTTAGTTATATGTATTCATCTTATACACTCACACATAATGCTATGGATGACCTTCAGGGCATTAAGAAATAAATCACAGATGGCCATGAAGTGACTGAGGATTCAAATGCAGTATTTTAACTATAATGAAAGTTTATCTCATATTTGATTAAGACTTCTGTATTTCTCTTAAAGGCAATGCTTAACTTGAATAATAGGACCTGCAGTGTTCAAAATCCAAATATTCTTATAGCGATAGGTATGACGTAGTGGAAACTAACAGTGATGAGTATCCTAGGATTTAGTCCTACCATATGTGAATGCCTTTAAAATAAATTCATACGAACACTTACATATATATATAATACATATTGTGTAAAAAATTGAACCAGTATTCAAATTATTATGTTGCATTCATTCTTGTTAAAAAAATAGTTTTACCAAATAAGTCTTGGGAAAACATCAATTTTTTTTTGCATATTCTCTTCCTCGCCTCATTCTGTAGATGTGCCCAGAAAAGCAATAATAATCTAGCTTTCAGATTGCTTTCCTCATCCTGAACATTTTGCTGCCTTTACTTCACTGAAGAAGAATGGAGGATTGCATCTGCATTTTGACACCGGCTGGACAGATTAGCAGTAGTGTTGACTATGACAAATCATATATATTAAGCTTTTGCGGAAGGGATTCACTGTAAAATGTCAACATCTCCACCCAGAACTCTGTTTACAGTGCTCTGCAGAAAGACCAGTGCTACATAAATAAATTTCAAGAAAAATTGAGTCAGCAGCCTTGATGCATTTCTGATTATTTATGGTCTGTTCTTTTGGATGTTGGATGGATCTCCAAAAGAACGATTTCTTTGAATGAGTTACAGACGTAAAAGATAGACAATATGCAAACGTCTTACACTTCATTTGGATATTGGTGGATTTATATTTAAAAAAAAAAAAGATTAGCAGCCGTTTATGACAGTTTGTCAAGCAAGGAGTAGCTTATTGCTAGCATAAAGTGCTCAAAGTACTACACCTTTAAAGTATTTCACAATTAATTTCATGATTTTGTTACTATTTTTCACATTTGCAAGGTTTTAGTAGATGTTTAGGCACTAAAATTTTTAACATTGTTATTTGTAATGCCTACGGGAAAATCATTGTATTTTTCTCTTACTGATAGCTGAAATTATAAGTTGATTTTACTTCTTTCTCTTCACAATTTAATGCTCCTCTCACCAACATCATTCCCCCTTGTATATTTGGAGCAAGTAAATCCTCACCATTTCTGCGTGCCTCCCAAAAACTATCTCTGTGTTAGAGAAACTCAAAAAAAAAAAAAATAAATAAATAAACTTGAGTTGTACTCTAAAAAAGACCAAGTTTTCTGCCAGAATAAGAGATACCTCCTGAAAATGCCTCTCAAGTGCACCAACGTAGCCAGAGTAAAAGTATCAGTAGCAAAAATCCTTGAACACAGTGAAAATTGATTGTCTAACAATTGTCATAAAAATTGTCATAATTTTCATAAAATTAATATTCTCTAATTCTAGAGACAGACATGTATTAGAATCTGAAAGCAAATACATTATTCCCTGTGTTTGAGCCAAAAGGGAACTGCAGTCCAATGCATATATTTACTGTTCCAGTCAGTCCACTGAATATATTTGATGATCCATTACGACAAAATATACATATGGTTGTCAGTTGCAGTTTTTTAATATTTTGCAAATACTGCACCATAATAAGTCCCTTAAATCATCTAAGGATTTAATGATTCAAAGAAGAGGATTCTTACTGTGATAGTTTCAAAGATGTGGAGGAATCATCAGTCTACATTTTCTCAGTCCTGTTTTTTAGGAGCACCTTACTTTTCTTAAGTATAATTTTTATACGTAAGAAATAATAATAATAATTTGTATTATTGTAAGCAGATGCTCAATCACAGACTATTTGTAATAACCATACTTGAAAAATAATCAGACTCTCCCTTTTCTAAATGAAACTAGAAAATGGTTAGTTTGTCATTTCCTAATAGAGGCTTCCCATCTTTAATATTAGCTAAACTGCAGTAGAAGGATTCAAGATGTTATCAAGAGCACAAGAACCATTCCTCATTAACAACCACTGGATAATAAGAAGCTGGAAGACCTAGAGCAGGAGACTTGTTTGAAGAATCTTCATTGCTAACCAGGGTGCTGCAACCTGAGATTTGGGATTTGACTGGCTGCACAGGCAAGTGTGGCACTCTAGATTATGCAGCCCACAGAAGATGGGTTTCATCTGAGGTGCTCCCTGAGTTAACGAACCTTGAGTGCACCAACAAGAACCACAGTCACCTCAGCCTGTGGGGTTGCTGTGGCCTTGAGGCCTACTCTCTAATGACCCCAGACGAAGAAGAAGTGGCAATGCAGACCCACACCATAGACACGCAGGTGCTGTGGAGCCCTTTTCCTCAGAAAATAACGGACACAGTGTTACCAACCCAGCAAGCAGTGCAGTGGGCTGAGTACTGGGTCATCTGTTGACGTGCTTGCTGTTTTAAGCCAGAGCCGTAGAGCTCTGCTGTCACTGCCGGCTGGCTTTGTTTTGACTGAATATCAAGGACAATAAGCGTGGACTGGACCATGCCATGCCATGATTGGCACAGAAGTGGATTAAGGGTCAGCTGGCCTGCAGACCCATCCTTCAGCTGATGTCAATTGCTATGAGGAGAAGCCAGGGAAAAGTAAACCAGAGGGATGGTCCATAAGGGACAAAGAATGGTCTGTACTAAGTACTCATAATGTAATTGTAGAGTTCTGATATATAAATACATTTTCAGTTCAGTCGTATTTCTAACTTTAGTGTATTTTAGCTTTGCTCTCTAATAGATTCTGCTGCTTGACAAATGATTATCTCTTGAATTCAGTGCAGCTAATCCTGAAATCGAAAAGAGTCCGGACACCCCTCTACTGCTACCTCACAGAGATGTGCAGTAACCCAATGTCCTTTTGGCTTATTCAGAGAATTCCCTGTACATATGAGAATAATTTGGTTGTCCTTTCTCACAGACAATGAGGCACAAATCTATAGATGCACTGGCTACCGTTTATATCTGGATATTGCATCATACAGTGAATTTACCAACTGCTGTTGAATCCCTGTCATTGTTCATATTTTCCTCTAAACTGCTGCCAGGGTTAAGATTTTTTATTTCTTGATGAAGACCTTCAAATCGGTGTTGTCAGACAGAACAGTGCAGTGAGAGGCTTAGGAATTTTGGAATGGTTCCATCTGTCTAGTCATCACAAACCTCTAAGTATAGGAAAAAGTCTTCTTACTTTCACCAAAGCCACCCAACACTTTTCTGCTGATGACAGTTTCACTTCTTTCACTGTTACCCCCTTTATTACTGCTTTAGTTAAAGAATAATGAACATGAAGTTTGTCCTTACATATCCCATTAATGAACTGGCTGGTAATTAATACTGAATCTTGCAGGATCAATTAACTTACAGGAGCAAGCTCAAGAACAATATAGAGCATATAGTTTTAAGCATTATGCACAGTAATTACAGTATTTCAGATGACCACACAAATATATTTCAGATTTATTAAACTTTAAGCTTTTCATCATCTGTATTTTTTGCTTGAATTTAAAGTACTGCCTGATAGCAGAACATTATGCAAATATTGTTGTGCAACACATATTACAACCTTGTGTCTGCCTAAAGATGACATTGCCACATTTTTCAAAAGACAATTCATCATACTGACACCTGATAAGGCATTAACAATTCAAAAATTACTCTACTGGCTTGCCAGTGTAATGTGAGCTTGACTGATGGTTTTGCAAGAGCTGCAAAGTTCTTTTCACTGTTTTGTGATGCTAATGTGAACTAGAAAAAAAAAATCTGCCAACATTAATTGAATCAGTCTCAAAAAAATCTTGAATATATTGTTAAAAATTTTCTTTAAAAATGATGTAAAATTCAGTTTGTTTTAAAACTCTTTTTTTCTATTGTGTTTCAAGACACAACTCTACATTTAATTTCAGCATTTTTTCTTCTATTTTTATGACTTTTTAAACTGAAATGTAATCAGTTGTAATTTGACTAGAAGAAGCAAAAATGTTAGGGCTTTTTAAAATTATTTCATGTTAATTTTACCTGAATCTGACAGCTATAGAAAATTTTTGATCACATAGCAATGTGAACAGAAAGCTTTGCTGTTCTAAGTAAAATATACCTAAAAATTACCCTTAGAATCAATTAAAAAAATTAAGTAATTAGCCATATTTAATGATCTCCTGAACAAGAACACTAGAGACTAAAGAAAATGCATTTTAGTAGACTAGCCTTGCTGGAAAATCCTTGAGTATAGCTTTCAGTTTCTGTTCTTTCTCCCTAAGAGCTCCATTTTATATCCTGTTTTGTGCAATATTTGCATACAGTATGCTTACCATGTAAAAGAATTACTGAATATTCCACGTTGCACTGGTACAATACAGTGAAGACAATATAATTCAAAATATGATTTCAGTAACTTTTCTGTTATTCATGATCTGCCTTATTCTTTTCAACTCCTTTCACATATGACGATCAGTTCTATCTGTGCCGTAGCTCCTGCAACTAACATTTTTCTGTGTGTACCTGAAAGAATGAATTTCAAATGGATATTCCTTCTTAAACAGAAAAAAAATGGGAGCCAATCTACACAGTTCAGTTGGTGAAATACCAACCAATTCAGTTAATTAGAAACTGACCTAGAAACATTGCATTTACTTCAAAAGCAGTAGTTTTACAAAGAATTCACAGAATGCTTTTGGTAACTTCTCAGTAACGGTAAAATAAATTGCAGAAGCATAATGCTGTTATTAAACATCACTATTGTACTGAAATGGTAAAAAAAAATGAAGTGGCACAAGTCTTTAATATAACACAGTTATATTAAATAAAAAATCAATCTCTCCCTGGATGAGATGAATAGAAGTAACTGGTCCTACATTCTGCTATTGTAGTCCATATTAATTTCCTTTATGAAGTGTTAATGCTTTTCTGCTATATTCTCTTTTAAACAAAACTGAAAGTAAGTATACAGCAAAGGAAGATATAAAAGCATATTTCAAAGCCCACAGTCAAAATTGGAAATGTAATGTAGCGTTTTCCTACTTCTATCTAACAGTTACAGAGCCTGAAGCAATATATAGACAGAATGGAAGATTGTGCAGTAGAATATCATGCTGTCAGTGGAATCTGGAAACATTGCAATTTCTAAGTTCATTGGGCTTTGCTGCATCACTGCGGGGTTTTAGCCTGACCTGCCTTTCTAAGGCTCCAAGGTACTTGATGCAATGAGCTGGATCTTTCCAGCTGAGCAGGCGTTCTTCTAAGCCAGCTCATAAGGATTGCCAAAATAAGTTTTTATTCATTGTAAAATTGCACAAATTTGCGTGGTTGCCCCTCTCTTTTTTAGAATGTATAGATAAAAAGAAAGAGAATGTTTTGAATATGTTCTTTAATATTGCAATTTGGGTAATCTCAAAATCACTAGAAAAATAAAATCATTTTTCTCCAGATGGTTTTTTTGAATGAATTTCATCTATTCAAAGGGACAAGGGAACTATAGTCATCAAACAATAACAGGAGGACCATGAGAATGAGACGTGAAAATATATGTATAAAATATATGTAGAAGATCCACATTTTCTGAGATAGAAAAGAAAAATCAATCCATGAAAATAAGGTATAAGAAAGATGGCAAAAGCTTTATCATCAATGACTGTGGTACTAGATGTACCTTTTTTTTTTTTTTTTTTTTTACAAGGTTTTAATTTAGGTTTTCTACAGGTTTTCTATTTTATTATTTCAGCCTGAAGCAAACTGACATTAAGGGATATTAAGGCCCTTAATTTTCATTAGTCACAGTCAGCAAAGAAAAAAAAGTAACTTAAAATATTAAAAGTGAAAATTATTTATTAAGAAAATATTTTCTCATATTTAATAAAAGCAATTTGGAGCTAGTTGCTCTAAAAAAATTTTATGTCCTATATCTCATATTCTTCACTAGAAAAATAACAGTAAGAGTATTTCAATCCAAAGTTTCTCTAGATTAGGTAGCTGATCACATGTTCATGAAAAAATGCCATTGTACATATCCTTCTATAAAAGTACATTTGTGCTATGTAGCAAGACTATCAAATTCTCTAAAGAGGATAAAAACAGAAGCATGATGATGCAGAAATCTATTTACATAAATACATATTCAAATGAAAGTGGATAAATAAAGTGGAAAGAGGATATTTGTGTTTCCTGAGAACATAGTAAGTGTTGAGAGACCAAATGATCAAAGGAGCCATTGGACAATGGAAAGCAATGGAACAAAGGAAAAAATAACTTCAATTTAACAACATAACCAGAATGATTTTAAAGATGCTTTTCTATTCTATATTTTAGTCTCATCTTCATCAGTATACTAGAAAGACTAGAAAATGGCAAACCAAAACAAATGGCAGAAAATTGTCTGGCTCTGAAGTATTTTGGACATAAATATGGATATCACTGAAAGACTGTCTACTGTCTATCAAAATCTACTGTCTATCAAAATACAACAACAAACAGCAAAAAATCAACAAAAATCTTTTATTTTCAGAACTTTTTAGGAAAGAATGTAAGATGGAATTAAAAAAAATATCAATCAAACCAGTATAGTGCTCTTTCTTTGAAAATTCCCTTTTTAAAAATATGCCTGGGTAATAGAGCAGTCCAGGTCATTCATCACAAGTCAGTAAAATTTAATTAAAATAAATTTATATTTTAAATCTGACTCTAATTTAAGTTACGTGAAAAAACACCACAATTTCTTGTTTATTTTGTAAGATTTTTTCACACATACTTTGCACAAATCAGGAAAAAAAAATCTTTAATGAAAAATATATTACCAATTTCCTATATATTTTTTTCTTTTCTTCATCAGAACATATTTGTCTTATAAGGAACCTGCCTTCTCAGCATATTTTACTCATAAATTTGATCTTCCTTTCTCAGGAACATCTTCCTTTGATGATCCATTCTCAGAAGTTATTGCCAGACCAGAGTTACCAGACTATTCTTAAAACATATACAGTCCAAAAAGTGAAAATAAATGCTAAAATAAATGCAAACTTTTACAATCTACAAGCAACAAGAAAAGAAAGTCTGTAACTTGTCATCCTTCTCTAACAGGTATAAAAGACATAAAGATATTGAAAGGTATAAAAGTATAAGGAGGCGGGGAAAGGGCAGGCAAGGGGAAATAACCTCTTCCTGACCTCTATAAAGTGTTAGAATTCAGCCTAATTTAAAATCATCCTACCAGAGAGATATTTATCTAAAACTAAACTAGATTTCAACTGTGATTAGAGAAATAGGCACCTTAGGAAGTGCTTCACTCGCTGAATGAGTGTCTGAGAGGCTTGTATGACTGATATCATATATCTATTTCTGTCTGCTAATCGGAGGAAGTCGACTACCTTAGACTAGGAATCTTGCTGTTAGATAACCAGTCTTTTCTCTGAATTGCACAAGGACAAGATGCAGTAGGCACACATTATCAGAAGGGAACTTATAATTAGACGTAAACAAAGGCCTTATCACTCTGTGAAAGATTATGCACAGGAACAAGTTGTCCAAGGATACAGCAGAATTTCTATCATTAAAGATATTAAGAATTCAGCTTTGAAAGGCATAGGAAAACCTAACTCTAGCTTTAAAGTTAGCCCTACTTTGAACAGGAGGTGACCTACACTATCTCCTAGATATGACAGTTAGCCAACCAAAGTTCTTCTATGAGTCTCTGTCTAAATTCCTAAGACAAATCCTAACTTGGCAATATTTTTTTTTTTCAATTTCTAAGCTACTATTTCAGAAAATAAATAAATAAATAAATTACAGTTAAACCCCTAAAAGTCAAAACTCATCGTCTTGTTAGAAAGCATGGTGAAATTATTTCCCTAACTGTAACAATGTTTTGGGAATGCTGCTTATGACAGCAGCAAAAATTTGAAGCACAATGGTGTGTTCACAGGAGCGAACAAGCACAATGAGAACATTATACTCTCAAAAGAGAGGAAATGCTTATTAAGATTTTATGAATTTCAAAGAAGTTTTATGAGGTTCAAAAAAATTAACCCCATGTGTATTTGACTTTGATCATATGCTAAATTCTACCTAAATGCATTCACTTCTGTCTACATAAGATCACAGCTAAGTGACATTGCACATCAAACCTACATTGACCTCTAGCTCACCTATATTTGCTATGAACCAAAGTGCTGTATTAGCAAGCTTGGCAGTTCTGGAATTCTGGTCAAAGCTTCTAACACGACAGCTAGTCTTGGAGACAGACAGATATATATACAGACTGACGCATGAGTATAGGAAGTAAAAGTTATACTTCATTAAATGTTTGTGCAAAACCAACTGGAATCCACACATCTACATTCATCATTAAGTCTTTTCTGCCTTCAGAAGCAGACATGTTTTTGAGCTGCAAAGGGTGACACAGAGTTTTCTATTTAAACAGAAAGTCTACATACTTGTACATGTTTACAGTAATTCTTAAAAATTCAAATATCTAATGTAATTTAAGACTTTAAGTGCTGTGCTGAAATGGAGATGCAAATTTCAGCTATGTGGTTCTTTCTTTTATGTACCAATATGCATTAATTTTGATTACAGTTTAAAATCTTGCTTTTAACAGTTTACTGTGCTTGAATGCCTTATATAAGTGTACTACTATTGAGTTTATCTGTATGTACTTTTTACCAAATCCTAAGCATTCATAGGGATCACATTTTGTCAATTGTTCCACAGAAATATTTACAAAAGAGTGGGTAAAAAAAACAAAAACAACTACCCTCTATGGCATTTGTTTAATGAATGAGTCTAACTAAGCTTGTTTCCTAAAGATTTGTATTCTTTTTCTACATTGCTGTCCTACAATTGTACAACATGTCCCTCATCTATGTCACATCTCCCTCATGAAATCTTCAATCTACATCTTTATTCCTTATTTCATAAGTATTTTTCTTGCTTCCATGCCCTCTTTCCAAGTTGTCATCTGGATAGGGGCAGGGAGGAGCATGTACAGCGGCTCAGTTGGAACTCCATGGGCATCAGGATCAGAAACTATAGGTGTCCCTTCTGACTCATCTGACTCTTTTCTTTCATTTCTTTCCTTTTTATTTTCCTTAAAAAAAAAGCTTTATAAAATCTAGAAACATTACTGGTTTTGAGCTCTGTACTTAGTCAAGTTTTGATTTTAATTGGTTGCAGGTAAAGAGTTGTTAAAGGAAAGGAATATGGAGATGAGAAGGCAGCAGCATAAATTTCCATTTTTTCCATTCCATCTTTAATGAAAAGCTAAAAAGAAGAGATAAAACTCCAAATTTTGTAAATGTAGCAAACATCTTTAGCATTCAAGTTTCTACTTACTTTGTAAAATGCTTTTATAAAAGCATCTTTGAAAAATAATATCACCCTGCAGGCCATAAAAGGTAGTCCCGGGGGACTGAATTCAACTTTATGAATTTCTGCTGTCTGAAAAATTCAAGCATGGTCTGTCTGTAATTGCTTTGAGAACAGAACCCTTCTAAGTCAATCTTCTGAGAGAAGGAAAGGAGAGGGATGGAATGGGAGTATTATTGCCCATAAAATATTTATCCATAAAAGTATACCCATAAAAATTTATTGAGATTTGATTTTGGATGGCAATTTGGTACTTGAGGGTTAAAATTCAATGCTTTTTCTGCAAAGATTTAACTATACAAATGGGACAAAAATATGCAAAATGAGATAAAGAGCTGAATTCAAAACTGATGGTAAAGATGAATTAAGATGAAAGAGAAACTGAATTAGAATGCAATGGAAGTATTCTTTTATATAAAAATTCGCAGTAAAGTTTTCAATTTGCATTTAAGTAATCACTTAGGTCATGTTGCATTTCTTACATTGTGGAATAAAATAAAATTCACTTGTAGTGAACAAAAGTCTTTTTTTGCCAATGAAATTTATTTTTTATATAATATACATACAGAAATGGACACACTTTTCAGTATAATAAAATATAGGATTGTTATTTATGTATGTTGTGTGAATCTAAAAAGAATCAGTAAGGGAATGTGAAATTAGAAAATCATTAACCAAAAATAATGTGTCTTTCAAATACATTTCAGACACATTTCAAACATGTTTTTTAAAGATACATAATTTAGAACTACATAATACTAGGTCCAAGTTTTAGTTTATTTACAGTGTCATCCTGATTAACAAGAGAAAAAATACAAAAACAATCAACACCAGAATTTCAGTTTATTTACAAAGTAAAACATTAAGAAGACATTTCTCTGTTTCACAGAGCACCATCTAACAAGGCTGTAGCATTAAAGGGATGCTCTACATGTATTTTTTGGTATTGATCTTGTATCAAAGATATTGCCATTAGGATACTAGTGTGCCACATTAGAGTTCAAGAATAAAGTAATCTGAAAATAGTAGTTGCCCTTTCTCCGTGTGACTAAGCCACCTTGCATCTCAGACAGTTGCATCTCAGGAAAAATATTACCATTACTTAATACAGTAATAACACAAAGAACTGAAATGGAGAAAAAGCATTCAGTCTATAGATCCTTTTTTTAAACTGCTTTGCCCCTATGGGAAGTGTTTTGCTCACAAAAAAATCCTAAGAAGCAATTAGAAAAATAACCAGACGTTGTATTTTCATATCCAACACATATTTTGTAAGTGCAATTTAAATCCTTAGTTCCTTAGTTAGTGCTATGGACTCTTGAAATTATATCACCTTGTGTTACCACTCTTGAAGATTTGGTGTGTCATTTTCTTATTGTTATTTATAACACATCAGGTAAAGAATACTATTAGTTTAAGTATTTAATCACAACATGGAAAATTTATGAAGTTGGGCAGCCTGTGTGGCACAGGTCAAAGGAGCTAGAAATAACCATTGATTTAATTACAGGTGTTTAACTTACCATAAAGTCTTCTAAGCTTGCAGCAAAGGTAACTGTCTTGCTTAAAGCAATCAATCAATTAGTTATTAGCTAATCTTTTTTTAGATTAGGTAGCATTGTTTAGGGGTAGATGCAGCAGACTCTTAGAGTACAGATTTGGGAAACCTACAGAATTACTCATCCTCACACATTTATCTCAGATGATAGGTTTTTAACATCAGCTACATGTGTCTTGTAGTGCTCAATGCACCAATAATCTCCTGCAATGACATCTTGTAAAAATGGAGTTCCCTTTTTCAAGTACATATTGTTTCACTGAGATGACTTCCTATCAACTGTTGTCTGAGTGCTTCCAATGGTAAAACATTTTGTGCAATAGAGCCCTTTACTGTCTGTATTTCTTTTTTTTTGGAGGGTGTGTGTAAGGTTTGTGGTTCAAAATTTATACTTTACTATGTAATTATCTTCTGTCCCTTTTATTGTTGTCAAAACATAAAAACAGAATTAAAAGAAACTGGACCTGACTGGAACATAAATAATAAAAGTGTATGCCAAGAGTCTACAAATATACTGTATTTTCCACATACAAGGGAACTGTTGTGGTGACATGGCCTTTCATCATTCATATATAAGCATACTGACATTTTTTAAAAGTAACCACCCCTTTTAAAGTCTCTATTGATAAAGGTACTACCATAAATTACAATTTCTATTAGTTAAGTTAAATTAAAAATCTAATTTGAAAAGGTACCATTGAAATATAAGTGGATCTTGACAAGTGAATATGATTAACGAGAAAAAATATGTTGTAGCATCTGAGGAGAGAAGTCAGTAAGAAGTCAGTGTCCTTCATCCAGAATTAACACTGATTTAAATACCCAGTTCCACAACTGAGGTATTTTTTCTGAAACAAAGGATTTGCAGACCTTTACCAAATACAGAGAAACTTCTTCATCTAATAAGGATCACCAGAGTGACATTAAGACATTCCACGAGCATACCGGGGAGCTTGTTTTAAGCTGCATGGGAAACTTTCCCTAAATAGTCTAACATCAAGTTAGATATTACTAGATATAGTGCTGAATACGTTAATTACCATTCCTTAAAGGTAATTGGACTACCCACAAAATAGAACAAAGAGTTTCAGCAACGAGAGATCACTGATTGTGATCTAAATTGATCACAACTTTGACTAAAATACTCTTTAAGAAAAAGTCTTATGTTACTTAAATATTTTTTTTATAAATTGAATCTGAAAATGCCCTTGACAGGAAAAGAAATCTCTTCCTGGCTAATTGCTGCCCCTACATTCTTGGGTCATGCTCAAGAGAATATGGATATCTTTTTATTTTGAAGCACTTAAGTTCTTTTCAATCATATTTACCTAAAATATTGCCGTAACTTCAAAGAGAAAGAAAATAATATGTTAATTTATTCTGTAACAGACATTCTGGACAGAGGTTTCAGACTCTAGAGGCTCTTGCTTGTGATGAAGCTGTCAAAGACTTGCTACAGTTTCTCCACCCCTAAAGGAATGCTGATTTCTCTGATAAAATCAAAACACATTTCCAATGCAAAAACTTTGCGAAGAAAGCAAAAAGACTTCTTTTTTTTCCACCTTGTCATTCTTTTTGAAGAGGTATGCAATTATTTATTTGAATATTTATTAGGCCCCCCAAAACAATTGAAAGGAAGTGCAAAGTGGATAGTGAAAAAAATCCAGCTTTGAGAAGTGGGAAATTGGGAAGTAGAACTGCCAATCACTGTCTCTAAGTAAGTTCCTGTAAAAATATGGTAAAAAAGACAATAATGTTTCCCTCTCAACTAAGATATGCCTTTTCCAGCAGCCAAAGGGCTCTGACCATCTAGATGTAGATGTAAGTCAATACCAGAAATGTTTCACAGGTTTTCCTTTCATTCTGAAAATTTGGCAAGCAGCATAACCCTGCAGTAATATCAAACAAAAGCCAAGTCCAACCTTTTGTAGTAAGAAGCTCATGAGCTCTTGTTTTGCTGTGATACAAGCCTTGATTCATTGTGTTATGTATGTGGCAGTAAATTGCATAAAGACTATATTTTGCATAACCTATTACTAGTTTGGAATTTGCACTCATCAAAAAAGTATTCTTACATGTGCTTGGAAAACAGAAACGCATCTATTTAAACTGTAAGGATCGTGGTTTTACTGATACTATTTCTAAAACCTTCTAAATATTAGTCAATATTAGTCTATATTCACACATAAAATTTAGGTATGAATAATTTTTTTCTGTTCTTTTTTCATGAATTTCTACTTGTTTCAATTTATACTTCGCTGTCTCCACCAAGTTGTCAGCATTTCGTATCCATTTCTACTACAAATATTTCATTTTCTATATTTTTAATATGTCATAGAAAAGTATAAAGGTTTGCATTCAATCATAAATATGTAAATCTATGAAAAAAGTTTGTGAATCTTAAACTCTGGGAGGCATTTGCCATAAAAATTCTAATTTAGAACAAATGATGAAGATGGGATAAAGTGAATTTATCTCAAGCAAGAATTATTCAGATTTGACAGTTTCTAAAAAGCTAAGAGTTTTTGAGGAACCAGAAATAGTGCTTGATTTCATACTTGACTCAGCAGCTGTCCAGCAAAATAAGTACCTCAAGGGAGGCAGTGAGGAGGAGGGGGCCCGCCTCTTTTCAGTAGTGACCAGTGACAGAACAAGAGGAAATGGCCAAAAACTTAAACATCAAAAGTTCCACAGGAACTTAAGGAAAAACTTTCTT
>JAWLRI010000300.1:423464-458570 GCA_034781795.1 Crypturellus tataupa | reverse complement strand
GACTAGATGACCTCTAGAGGTCCCTTCCAACCTTAGGCATTCTATGATTCTAGGATTCTATGAAAATACAGTTGTTGGTCTGAATTATCCTAGCAATATTTTATAGACTACTCAATATATTAACACCTACTTATATGTATTGTGTTCCCGTGTGGCATGTGCTATTTCCTGGGAAAACTGAATTTCCTGAATAATAATGAGGGTAAATCGCTAGCATAAACTTAAGTCTTTGGAAATATCACTCCAAAGCATGCATGAGAAAAGAAGGAGTAAGGCCATGTTATCCTTTTTTTTGGCCAATATCAAGAGACCTGATAAAGAAAAGAAAGAACCTTATTCTACACAAAAGAATTTTTACATGAGTGAACAAGACAAAGAACTGAGACACGTGAGACTGGCCGTATAAGGGACTTACATTTAAGATACCTTATCTACCTTGTCAACTTTTATCAAGTTGACTTCAATTACTGCTTTATTACTGCTCTGTTATTAACACCAAGCCCTAAATGACGTCTTGTGTCATTGTGAAATGGTTGATTAGTTGTTAATCTGAACTTCATTAACTCTTCTCTACTCAGAGAAACATCAAAGCTGCTGTATTAATTTTAGCTGTGATGAGGTCATCACAATGAACTGTCAGAAATCTAGAACCTTAACCTCTGTCTATCATCAACCCTTGGGAAAGGCGTTCACTAGTAGTCTGAGACTGAAGATAAGATGTTGACAATTCACAAAGGAGTTGAAAATACAGTTAAGTGGAAATCAACTAGCCAAACAACAACAAAAAAGCCTGTGACACAGCATGAAACATTGCAGTTCTAGCTTCATACTTAACTTTAATTTTAATGTGAAAATTAGTAGGCTGGAGATGTACTTTTAGCTCTGATCAAAAGATCAGTGAAACGAATAAGAGTCTTTATAATCACATAATTTGTCCTTAAATCAATCCTTTCTTGGGGTACAAACACATTTCCCTGTGACTAACACATTTAAGATTTTTAGTTGTATTTCCAAGATGTTCTAACATACAGCTGTATTTAAATCATTTACACCTTGTTCCTCATAGCAAATGGAAGATGTCATTCTGCCACATTCAAACTAAGTATATGGAACAGATGGTGAAAAGCTTAGTCTAATCTAATTTGGGTTTTAAAAATAACCTGAATTACCTGCAGTTTTCTGTATAACAGCAGTTTAATTTACTAGAAAAGGAGTTTGTGAGGCATTGTCATTAATGGTGAAATATATATATACTTGAATAATATATTTCTGTATTTTGAAATTCTCTGTGGATAAGATCTTTAGTAGAATTTTTTCTCCTTAACTGAAAATTATTAGGAATTTAGACACCTAAATTAATGAGAGTGATTCAGAAAAAGACACTAATATATTCTGTTGCCTGAAACAAGGTTTCGCATTATGAACTGCTTGGCCGAAGTTCCAGCTTAATGCATTTTGGATCATTTCTCTGTCCCTGTTACTAGCTACCATTTCCTAGTTAAAAAGAACTGCCTCCACGGTTTTGTTAGTTTTTTTTTTTTATGGGATTCAGTCGTGAACTTGCTTAAGTGTGCTGACATCTCACAGATACCACTAGCATGCAGGTATACATTTCTCTGCAGTAAAAAAGAGTGAAAAGGAAATCAATCAAAACAGATACCAACTCTTCTTAATTAGGTATCCATATTTTTTGTAACAGTGTATGTTCTCAGGTAGTGTAATTTTAGATACCATTCAAGGTCACTTGATGTTCACCTGCCAAAATTCTCAGCTTTACTATGTAACCAGAATTGCAAGCAAGGAGGCTAGGAAGAAGCAAAAAGGCAAAAAACAAAAAGCAGGTAGGGTGGAAAGAAATAAAATAACAAGAGTTCTTGTCCTCTCCCAAAAATACCTCTATATTTTCTACTAGGCAACCACTAGATTAAAAAATGAACAAAGTCTATGGATGAATGAATCTTATATCAGTATTTTCAGAGTGACTTTATTTCATCAAAAGATTAATTTCTGGGAGTGATAGCTCTTACCTTGGGTATATCAGGGTTCTCCCCTACCATAACTTGAGAGTCCTACATAAATCTGATTTTATTTCATTGATAAGCGTAGATAAGACATACCCAGCGCCGTGTTTGTCACAACACTGCTCTGAAACAAGAAATATATACTGAAATAAAATAGTTACTTATACAGCACCCACCTGTTGAGATCTTCATCGGATAAAAAGGACATCCCTAGTTTCTGCCTGGGAACCGGAGACAAGAGTTTGAACAACTCAGACTAAAGAACAACTAAAATACTAAAGTCGTCGCTCTTGGGCAATTTGTCTTATTGCAGAGTATTACAAAAGAATTTGGCATTGGCACAACCTCCAGCTGTGTTTCCAAAAGCAGAGTGCAAGTGAGTTAGCTATATTACATGAATGACAGGTAGCTGAGAACATGGAAGTATTTACCATCCCTGAATGCTAAGAGCACAGCAGTCTTACGTCTGAAATGCGAAGCCAGAGTCCAGAAAAGAGACAAACTGCCAAATAGATACTTTTTAAAATATTTTTCACTTGATAGCTCCTGTGTACCTTCCTTATTGTCTTTCCTGCCTCCTCCTCCTCATTTTTCCACTTTTTAAGGAACTTGTATACTAGGAATATTGTTTTAAGTATCTCAACTCCATCCTGTCAAGAAACATTTACCATAGAAATTCAGCTTATTACTTTGTGTTCCATACTCAGAACAAGATATCTGCTTTTGGGCACTAAAATTCAAAGTTTCACAATGATTAAGAATCCTTTTTAAATCTGAGCTAAAAGCACTCTTAAACAATCACTAAAAGTAGTCATTATCAAGTATAACTTCAAAGAAATTTCTCTGTCACTGGTAGAGGAAATATACCTAGAATATTACCAGCTAGAGGTTATACAGCTATTCTGTATAGATATTCTGTAATAGAGATTGTAAATTTTAATATTCAGAAGTGAACAGCAGGATATTGATAATGTAAGACTGTTACTAGAAAATGAGAGTTTGAACTGTTTAATGGAATAAACATGGAATACGTCCCTGTCATCAACCCACCTAATGATCAAACAGTACCAAATAAACAAGAGTTTACAGAAACATAAATCTTTAGCTGAGCATTTCAAACCAAAGTACCCCGGATCTCATAGCACTTGGGGTGCTTGGTTGCTACAGCTAAACATGATTCTCCTTTCTCAAAGAAGATATAAATATACAGAATTTAGAAACGTGAAAAATATATTAAAATATAGAAAAGGGAGAGAAAATCACCATAAAACAAAGAAAACTCCTTATTGTAAATGTGCAAAAGCAGCTATGACAAATGTTACAGTTACTTATCATGAAATAGCAGTATACCAATTCTTAAAGGTAGGATAGAAATGTAGCAACAACACAAGTTATTAAATTAGGAATTTCTTCTAAGTTTCACAATGTAAGTAACATTAATACTAATAATATTACATTATCTGGACATAAGGATCAATAGAGACCATAAAACATGGGTTACTGGTACTTCTTGTGAAGTGAGAAAGTTTGGATATTCTTCCAAATGAGCTGACAGAAGTAAGGTAAGGGAAATAAGTTGCCCAAACTGCAGAACAAGAACCTTTGAAAGTTGTAAAACCACGAGTCCATCAAAAATCATAAGACCACCACAGACTTAACTATTGTACACCAGTACTGCTAGAGTTTCAATTCAGGTGGTTAGAATAGCATATAAAAAAAGAAGCAGGCTCAAAAAAGGGGCAGGCTGTGTTTGTTAGTAAGATTTAATAAGTTCTTTCGTGCATCAGCAGTCCAGTTCTTTAGAAATTCAGTTCTTCAGCAAAAAATTCCTAACAAGGATGTACAAATTTAAATGGTGAAATTGATGAAAAAAAAAATGCAAATATTAACAAAATTTAATGAATTCATGAAAATGAGACCAGAATATAACAACAAGTATTTTAAAAAAAATCAGAACTTTTAAAGGGCCTGCAAATTTAATTTAGAAAAAAAATACTGATTGTTTTCACATTATAAAATTTTGATAAATTTTGTAGAATTCCCATTTGGACTTGCACAAAGATCTGAAATAGCTACTTGATTTCTTAAAAAAAAAAGTCACTGATGGCTGAAAATAAGCTTTAAAAATACCAACTAAACTATTAACAAAATGTTCTTTCTATAATAAAGAGATGAAGAAGCAACTAATTTAAACATTTTCTGCTTATATTTCAGGGTCAATATGGAATTTCTGATTTTCTCATTCGGAATAGCAGCCTGCATGTTACATTCAGTAGAGGTCAACAGCCCACACTGCAGTGGGTAAATGAAAGAAAAGCATCTCAAATTTATAAAAGAAATGGAAATTAAAAGTTCCTCAGATATCTCTCAGATCTATTTTGAAAAATCCCGACTAGTGATCCAATGTAATTTATATTCAGAAGTCTGCACAACCTCTTCAAAAAGAGCTTTTTTGTTTGTTTGTTTTATTTTCTTTTTAGATTGGTATACATATTAGAAACAGCAGAATTGTTTCAATGAAAAAAGTTGTATTTTAATGTCTTTTCTCTTCTCAGATTTCCAGGATTCTTTCTGCTTTTACTTCCCTTAGGATTTCAGGAATCTTTGTTCTGTGATGAAATCTCTTCTCAGACATTCAACCCCCTTCTTCCCATTGCATGTTTGGAATAATAAAATGAGTAATATTTAATACAAAAAGGAGTTGTGATTCTTGATTCTTATCCATAGTTGTAAGGGATGTCAAGAAAAGCATACTGAACAAAACAATAGGAATCATAAATCATCTTGCAAAATGGGGTAGCAATTGTTTCCTTCTGAGGGCCCCTTTATTCTCAAACTATCTTTCTTTCCATTGTCATAGTTTAAAAAACTAGAAACGGAAAATCACTGTATCATATTCCTTGGATGTTGTCTCTAAGGGGATCATAAAAAACAGCAAAAATCCAGTAGAGCACAGGAAATAAAAGCTAGAACTAATATAAAAAGAAAGAGTTTGAGAGGCATGACTGTATTTTTATGCAAAATTTTAGTATTGAGATGACAGCCAGAAATCACAACCTCAGAATTCTGTAGTAAGCCAGCTGAAATGCAACAGAGAACTACACGGAATCAAAGCATTAAGTAAATTCCTGGGAGACGTGTAGACAGTGAAAATACCGGAACTCAGAGTGTTTTTATATTAAAATAGTTAGTCTAATAAAGAAACAGCATACTGTTGTGGCAAAAAGATGGAAAGAGAGGAATCAGCAGAAAGACCTGAGCCTACCTTGTCAAAACTGTAAGCTTTTATTCTAAATCCTAAGTATAGAGCATCTTTTTTTATAACAGTGTTTAAAATGACAAAAATATATTAATGTCATAGAAAGTTAAAGAAAGCCACAGAATATTTTGTATTTTCTCACATATGCTATAGAAATAGACATTTTATCTGATCTTACCTCTATCACAATATTGCAACATGAGTGACATCATTTTCTTCCAAAAGACAGTGAGTGAACTAAAGTCATGCTAATAAAAGACAGATCCAAATACATACAGAGGCAATGTGCCAGCATTTTCAGCACTTCTGAGATAGGAAATGATGAAAACCACAGATATTCCTTCTTGAGGAAAACGTACAGAATAAATGTGGGAAGGAGACCACATTCTTCTTACTTAATGCTGTACATTAGATCATTATTTCCTTCCTTCCTGCATGTTTTTTTCATGAGGAATTCCTTCATGAAGCCCTTGCCAGCCTCTCACACGTACCAGTTCACTGTAGGGCAGACTGTAATAATTAGATCTGTTTCTTTGGTAAACAGAATAGGACAGACAGATAGAGGCATTTCCCTCTTGGTTAGAAATAATTAAGTATCCAAGTTATAGATACACACACGTTTGTCAAGGGAGATTTAAATTGATTTCCAAGTCACTTGAAAGACAAAAGTTCTCCATCTTCAGAGGATGCATACAGTTACAGCGGTTGGTCACATTAACTCGTGTCAGAAGGCCTATTGTAAACTGGATAAGAACTGTTCAGAAAATATTCTATATTCTAGGATATATTCTATCAAGACAAAGAAGGTACTTCAGAAGACTCTGTTCCCATGCTCAGGAGACCCTTTTGACTTCCAAGGATAATCCTATCTTCCTTAACACTGAATATTGAAGTGGATATTCCAGTATGTCCCCTCTCTGTCTTGCACAGTGCATCATTTAGGAATTTACACCATTCAGGGATTAAGAAGAGGGAAGAAAAAAAAACAAAATATTGTAGCTTTTCATTCTGGCTTGTGTTAGAGAAATGTTGAGAGACAAATTGAACGTAAAACTTTTAATAACTTTTTGAAAATAAGTCAAATACTTATTAGTCTTATGGGAGATATTCTAAGGCATTCCAGACTGAATCGGACTACAGGGTTGTAAAGATTTATGATGAAGAAACTTTCCTGTTGAAATTTACAATCTAAATAGAAAACAGAAGGATACACTCTCTTAGAGCAAGTAAATTGTGGGTACATGGCTATGGATTTTTCTTTATTCTGCTCTATGTCATAATAGGCTGTGTGTATATATATATATGTGTGTGTGTATATTTTTTTCCCGAACTACATATCTTAAAGGAAATAAAGTTGCAATTACCATGACATCAGATATAAATATACTCAAATGCTTTGCAGAGCTTCCGAGGTAATCCTTGGCCTCAGGAGGCAGGAGGACAGTGAAGATGTGAGCACGACACCAGAGAATGGGACAAACTGGTAGGTAGGAAGAGTGTGTGCAACAGTTTCAAACCTATTACTACCGACGATTTTTCTGTAATAGTGTTCTGTACTTTCTTTTTCTGCAATAATTGAAATGGACTAATTGTTTCTTTTGAACTTTCTCTAAATTCTTTGCTTTTTGTATAAGGCATGCTTTTTGGCCCCGATAAGTTTCACAAACTGTAGCACAAAATCTGAGGGCCTACGACTTTCAGAAGATGCAGGTCACATTTTGGTTTCCTACAGTATTGCTGCATTTGTAACTGCAATCCAGCTATGTTCTGCAAAACAATAGTTTCTGATCTTGTATTCTCCTGGAAAGAGCATAGTCAGTATAAACACAGAAAGGCACAAGGAACATAGCACATCAAACACTGCTTCTGAACAGTCAGTCCTCAGAGAAATAGAGAAACGAAGAAAAGTATTGAATTAATGAGGCCTCAAAGACAAACAAAATTTTACGCAAGAACGTATGCAGGCAACTGTTTCCAAAATAGAAACAGGAAGAAGAAAGAAATAAAAATATTTGTTTTTCTGTAAAAGAAAACAATTGATTTTGAATCATTAGGAAGTATTTTATATATTATTTATAAGTTGATATGTAAATTATATACATTATATTATACATATATATTTATTGTGTATATTATATATAAGCAATAAATAATTACATAAGCAATAAATAAAGCAATGCAATATCAAATTGGCATCATAAAATTTGTTTTTTGCATAACGTGAAATTCTTCAAAACACATTCTATTAGGGCTACCAGAAGATTTTCATGAAAGAACATGAATTTCATTTTTTTCAGGGTTTATTTAGCAACCCCTCCTCCAAGCTTTCTTTTGAAATCAGATTTTCTGATGATACATGATATGTTTCATCTAACATGTTTTAATTATTCTCTAAAAAGTTTTCATCTAAATGTTCACTTTCATTAAGGGTTTCAGAGACATTACAGTTGAAAATAGAGTGCAATTGATCTTATGTGTCTTGTATATGCAATATAATATCAAACATTTTTAATGATAAGCCAACAAATGCAATACTATCAGTTTTTACTTAAATTTCATCCAGTATTTAAGGAACAATACTACAGACTGATTCGCCATTATCCATAGTGATACCTTCCTCTACAAATAGTCTAGTAAAAGTTCTGTAAATTTTCAATGAGCAAGGCCAATGAGTGAGGAATTGCCCTATCCAGACTGATCTATAACAAAAATTATTTCCGTAATAAAAAGTTCTCAGAATCTTTCTAATGTCTTTGTTTCATTCTTGCTTGTTTATTTTGTAAGGAACTCTGCTAATTAGAGAATGTTCACAAGGTTCCTTTAGTAAAGCAGCAGGAAGTGTTAATTTTCATTATTTTAAGACAGAGAATGTCAGTTGGGACCATTAAATTCGCATGTGTAAGATGAAGTAATATGGAAAATAAAGGTTCTAATGGATTGTAGCTGATTCATAGACCAACATATAATCAAAATACAGCAAAGGTTCTGCTGTAAGATTTTTCTAAAGAGCAATGAAATCCAAAATACTCAGTGTCGTAACTCAATTATTAAATAAATGTATGATCAAAGTTATTTAACCTTCACCAGCACTGATTCTCAGTAGCCTAAATTGTAAGCTGCACATCACTTCTTGAAATGAATGCCATACAGTTTTACAAACTAGACCAAATGAGGGAATTTATTTTTACACAAGGAGAGCAATTTTCTATCACTAATATTCTTTGAATGTTTTTAAAAATACCTAGAATCAGAACAAATTCGCAGCCCATGAAAAGAGAGTAAAATGATGTACCTATTAGGAATAAAAATATTTGCAGAAAATTAGGTACTCTGAAATTTAAAAGAAGACCTATCAAGGAAAGCTGTGAAATTTGTATGTATGATTGTATATATGTATGACTAAAAATTTAAAATTCACTCTATGGATGTTTAATGAAAAAAAAAAAAAATCCCTGTTAATGAATACAGAGTATAATTGAACTTTCTAATGCACAATGAAAATAGTGACAGAAACAAAGGTACTCCATCTTTGAAATCTGTAATTACAAATGATCACAATGCCTGAGATTTAAATGTGGCAGTGGTACATTTGTCTCTCTTTCAAATAATATATATATATCATAAAAATATAATAATAATAAAAAAGAAGTAAAACTCTTAAACTATATGTATATATATATAAAGCAGCAGCTGCAGTAGCAACAACAAACATTTTAACTAGTTTGTAATAGAAAATACACATCATTATTTTTTTTTTAACTTAAAAGTACTTGCGATAAATTTTTCAATCAGTCTCTCAAAATAAAAAGAAAATAAGACAAGCATTAGAATTTAAAGAAGCATATTCAGCCTTACAAATTTTAAGGTGGCTAATGCCTCATTTTATAAGTTCTGAAATAATTTTCCTATTTGGAAAACCAGATCTGTAATTCAAAGCATGTTGATCCCTTTATATGTGGATCACTCGCTTTATTGGCAGGGCAGTGCTACTGCCTTTCTGCAGTTCTACTGAGAGCTTTCATAAGCTACAGGGAGAATTTCTTCCTTAATGTAAAAGTGATTACAAAATAAAGATGATATAAAACCAGTTGAATTATTTTTGACAAGAATCACAGCAGGGATTAAATGGTTCTCAGACCTACAGCAGAAGTGCAGTGCTCTCTGTGTTCTATAGATTTCTGAGCTACTTTCTTATATTATCTTTCATCTTTCCCACTCTTGCTTTCCCCTAGGTTTATGAGAAGCATGTGAATTTTGAGTGTTTTTTGTTTTGTTTTGTTTTCCTTCTCTGTGTTGTATTTGTGATGGACTCATTGAAGTACGATCTTTCAAAATACTAAAACTTCTTGAAACTTTATTCTTATCTCTGTACTCTGCCTCCCTTCCCAAATAATCTGCAGGAAAGATGTACAAGCCAACAGTATAAATATATATATTTCCTGGCATACTTTTAAATCTACATGAGTGTTTAAGTTATGATTAAGAGCATAATTTTGAAGTGGTCATGACATTTATTGCACTTTGGTTCAAAGGCATAGACATGAAAAATGGATTTTATTTATTTTTATTTTTATTTTTATCTGTGAAGCTGATCAAAGAAGACGTTCTCAGAGTAGCTAGGGACTTTTTACTTTTTACTCAATTCAGTGACTCCAGTCATAGCTAGAATGAGGTAAAACTACTCAGAATGATAGTGATGATATCAGTATAACTGTTTTGTGTTATCCAGATCCATTTGATCTTTTAGATCTTCCTTATTTGATAATAAGGACATAGCCATCTTGCAAGTACTTTGTAGAAAATAAATTATTCTAAACTAATTTTTAGTTTCAAAAGTTGTCCAAAAAGCCACTGCTGAATTATTTATAGAGAATGCAATATTCCTTTTCATTTAAAAAAATGATTTTCAAGTGATTTTTATAGGATATATTGGAGTATAAAGCAAAGTATTCAACTACACCACATAGTTTTAAGAGTTGAGGAAAAAATCTCAATCTGCAGAGTTTTAAGATGTGCAAAAAAAGTATTATATCAATGCAGATAAAATTTTCACTTTCACTCTATCTAAAATCCAAAACAGTTCTCAGAAAAGTTAAAACAAACACTGACCCAAGCAAAAAGACAATCAAGTTTTAATATCAGTAGTGTAGACTTTGCACTTACAAACTGTTAGCAGAGGGAATGGAAGTTAATTAACAAGACTTGTTCCCAGAGCTCTGTTAATATAATTAATAATGTGGATATACATGGAAACAAACAATACAGAAGAATACTAATTCATCTTCTATAAAAATTGGGAGGAAAAACTCTTCAGTAACAAAGGTCTTGACAGACAGTCCTACCCTAAGACAGATCTTGTTTAGATTTTTGTATCCAGGAGAAATCACATAATCTAGTGAAATCTAAAGAAATCTAGGTAACCTAAGGAAAAATATTCAGACACAGGTGAAAAAATAGAAGTTCCTCTGAAGTAATTGAATTAAGCATTAGGCTGCAATAAAAAGATAAAGAGATGGATGAGACATGTCACCCAGAATCCAGAGGTTTCTTTTTCTTTGTGTCATTTCTAATTCCTTGTAAGGAACCCGAAACACTGGGTCACTCGAGACATTTCTCCTTACGAGGTGCATTCTGGCATCATTTGAAGTACATCCTTCTCCTCCTGAATGCCTCATTTTTGAAGATGGGCCTGAGGTAGTTAACTGCGATGAATCTGACCAGTGCAATTGGATACCAGTCTTAATGCTTATAACAATAGTAACAGGTTTCAAAAGTAATCCCCAAGCCTCTCTGATACTTTTGTTTCTTAGTTGTGTAAAAATAGAAATATTCCTTCCTTACACTGAGGAGCACAAAGTGTAAGTAGGTAACTGAACAATCTTAGGTGGGTTTGCCAGTGAACTAAAGCATAAACAGCCCTCATTTCAAATCAACTTTTAAACAGCAGTAGGAAAATATCAGCAGATGTATGTACATGAACAGACTGCAGCCAAGATGGAGTAGCTCATAGAGAGCTGCTCTTTCCTATTAGATATCTCTGATATTTTAAATGCAGTAAAAAAAAAAAAAAAAAAGGCAGGAGAAAAAATATGAAATGTGTGATACTTTCTAGCAGCTGCACACAAAGGTTGAATTAGTACTGGAAAGAGAACATGCCCCCAGAAAAGGACAAATATTTACTGATATTGCAAAAGATATGTAGCATGAAATATAGAAGAAAACAAAAACAAACAAACAAACAAATGTACATAGGGAATAAATATATATTAAATAACATGAAAGTCAGAGTATTAAGGTAAAAGAGTGACCTTGTAGAGGAACAGATGGATGTGAGGCTACAGCTGTAGACTTAGCAGGAGGAAGAATTGGAACTGCTGAGGCTCCAGCCTGCTCAGTCTGGGACATTATTTGTTGCCCAAGGAGCAATGCCTGTTTGAGACAGAGAAAATTAGAGGAAGATGTCCAGAAACAAGAAATAGAATGGTTCTTCCTCCGGAAGAAACTCAAAAAAAAAAAAAAAAAAGGAAAATCAGACATGAATATGAAGAATCTGTATGTCAACAGCCTTGAAAAAAAAAGACTTTTGTTCCTGTTATCCAGTTTACATGAAGCCAGTTCCATAGTTCTGTTTCTAAAGGGGTTTCATGCAGTCTGCATAAATGAAGGAGGAACAGCTATAAATTTAAAACATATATTTTTAGTGGAAATCACAGCATTTTGGAATCCTGATGGGGACATAAAATGCAAAACACTCAAGGTAAAAAAAAAAAAAAAAAAAAAAAACAACATATGAAACACAAGAATATTGACAAAAATAAAAACCAATGTGCAGGGTACAATATAAAGTTTTATTTTGGATCTTTGTCAAGGATCTTTACATTCACTTATGAAAACTTTTTGTGGAGCAAATATGGTACTTCAGCCACTGAATAGGTACTGGATCTATACCTAGAGAAATCAGAAGAGAACCGTTTTGAAGTGGATTTAAGGGTGACTGTGTCCAATTAAGAAACCCTAGAGGAAATATTTACATTTGTATTTTCCCATAAGCAGCCAGAAAAGAAAATACTCTGACTAATCCTCCTCCTCATTCTAGAAAACTCTAGACATAAATAGTGTCGCTGCAATAGCTCTTAAAAAGCAGGAAGCATCCTGGTCTAGCTCAATGCCCTGAATATCTCTGCCACGTAGGTCAAGTAATTTTTAGGAAACTCCCTGTGCCTTATTGCTTGCCGTGCCTTTTATATTCCCGAAATAACGTGTTGAAATCTCTGCTTCCTCCTTCCAAGCAGAGCTGCCATAGCAAGAACATCACTTGACAGGTTTAAAACAAATCTTCTGTGTCTAATAAAGGGTCAAGGAACAAAAACTGTTGGGGTTGGTAGAAGCTCAGTACCATTGCTAAAAAGCCTATGACACAAGAGACTAAACGATAAGTTGCCAATGAGGGCAGATATATCAGGTTTCAAGGGATTTCTTGCTGACATGATTTCAAAATAATATATTGTAGGGAAAAAAAACCCTCTTTCCTCTTGAATAACTGGGAAGAGATATTATATCTCAAGTTAAGTTTAGTTTTAGACAAGAAAAATCCTTTTAGGAAAACCAGTTTCTCAAAGTTACCGAGAACAGAGCAAGGTCCACAGTGTTTAGGCAGAGATGGAAATGGCAAGGCTTGTTAGGTTTCGGCTTGGCCTTCCACAGTAACTATTCTATTACTCTTTTAGAAATTTAGTGCATCAGGAATCAATAAAACATCTGGAATTCAATAGGATAAAATTGTGGTGTGATCTCAGATTTCATTAGTTAAAACAGATAATATGAGATAATAATACAAGTTAATCACAAGTTTTCTTTCAATGCAAATATTAAGAAAAAAAAAAAAAAAAAAAAGACATGCCAGAACATAAGCATATGTGTTTTTAATGAAAATGGAGAAAGATAGCAGGAATCAGTGGGCCATCAAGAGAAAAACAGCTTTTGATGTAACACAAGTTCAAAACATGTGAAGACTAGAAGAAGCAGCAAAATGTCACCAGTAGAATATATGAAGTAATAGAAGACATTAATAAGGTAAAGATCAGAAATAGAAAAAAAAAATCAGAAATCACCTCAGAGAAGTGGATCTCTAGGAAAGAGGTAAAAGAGACAGAGACAGATAGCAATAGGCATGAGAGACATTTATTTATTTATGACAGAAATTTATAGGAAAGGGTAGCTATTTTTACTTGGAGCACTTTAGTTACCCTAAGGACATTTAGCATTCTAATGTAATGTGATGTATGACAGCAGCAATAAAATAACATGTCACTGGCTCATATCAGCTGACATAATGCAGTAAAGTTCTGCAGAAACCAATGGAACTGCTATGATTCACACTACATGAACGTCTGTTTCAAACTACTTGCTAGTTGAAGTAATTGAAAAGTATGTTTTTCTGCCTTCTCCATGCTACCTCAGAGAAGTGGTGTTTCAGGATTTAACTCATTTGGTAATAGAAATTAACAGAAAACTAAAATAACCTATAATATATAAATATGTACCAGTCTAGGTAAAGGAGAATATAAATAAATTTATGTACTATCTTGAAATGAAGTTTTCATATGAATTCCTTTCAGAGGATAAAGCTTATTCAATTTTTTTTTAATAGAAAGTGCATGTGACAGTACTTTGTTCAAAAGATGACCTCATGAAACAGTAATGTACTTTTTGCTGCCCACTGCAAGCCAGATAACGGAGAAGATCAAACACTTCCATCGACTGTAACTAAGGAGACTTTTTAAACACAGAAATGTATTCTTTAGAAAATGTTATGCTTATGTCTCCCTTGCAAACCAGGAAGAGATCAGATATATTTCAAAAATTCTATAGACCATTCTTTCAAACAATCATTCCTTTAAGTTTAGACTCAGAAAAAAAGATTCCTAATCACATATGTACCTATTTCAGTATTACACGTGTGGATTTCAACATTTCCCTTCCAGTATTGTATTTGTCAATGCATGCAGTATTTGCAAGTGCATGTTTTCCTTAAAAGACATTCTCAAAATATATATTACTTTGTGTGTTCTACTTATAGGGCTACTGTTGCGCAAATGTTTGTCAAATAAAAAAGTACCCTGACAACAGAGGACACAAAAGTGATTACTATGAACTCAGGGAGAAAAAGGAGAGAGAGTGAGTTAAAAAATAAAAAAAAAAAAGGTTTTGTCTTTTTTTGACTCAAGACATTTTTAGTAATCCTATCACAAAAAAAAAAGTACAAATTATGACTACAAATCATTCTCATGGATTTCACCATTCAGTGAAGGGCAATCAATTACTTACCACAAATTCATCTATTAAAAAGAAAGTCACGTATGAGGAGGCAGTGGGAAGGCAGAGGAGAACAAAATAAATATAGAAAATATTTAAATGAAGAGGAAGGATTACATCAGTTTTTTAGTGACCAATTCCATACAGTGAATAAAAATACATTCAGAAAGAAATCCTGAGAGTGGAAGTAAGTGCTGGGATTTGACAAAGCTAGAAGAAGGCAAAAGAAGTTGATGACCCGACCAGAATGTTCATTAATGTCTTATAAAGCTCCAAGTCTTTGGATATGCAGTGATGAACTGTATTTTTTTTTCTGTTCAAAGTTAATCATAATTTGTTAAATAATTTCTATAAATTCCTGTTTCCTGTTTTACTAAAAAAAAAAAAACTTTTCTTCATCCTGATATAATGTGGAAATATGTCACTTAGCAAGGGGATATTTGCCATAAAACAAAGAAAAAGTTCAAATCCTAGATGTAAGGCAGGTATAAAATATTAAAACCAATCACCCTCTCGTGAACAGTGTTTTGTCCTTACACAGATCTTTTCTCCTAATCAAGACAGATGTAATGTGAGTACTTAAAAACAACAATGAAAAATAAGCATCGTTATTCAAATACTCAACGAGTATTCTTCCAAGAAAAAAAAAAAATAGGATACATTATTCTTTGCAGTGAATATTATATTTTGCATAGTACCATAAAAAAACATTTTACCTATTTTAAGAATAAGATGTGTAAGAGAAGAGAACTTATTGGAAATTGCTTTTCCTAAGTGAACTGGAACACTTTCAGTGAGAGTAATGTACATAAAGTTCTAGGTAATGAACTTGAAGTTCTCTAGTCACTAATAAGCAAAGCACTGAATGAACGTCAATAACTATCAATTTTTAATCAATACTTTTACTTTTTACTCTTTGTACTTCATGGACTCTCTTGCATTTCCAGAAAGGTGTCTTCTCACTACAGTGGCAGTAAGTAGAAATGAAAATGACTCATTTAAATTTCTATCATTATCTTTCTACACTATAAAAAAGTTATTAAGAAGGCAACCATCTGTCTCAGTTTCCCCAGGAGATGAGGATACTTACTCCAACCATCCTTTCTGGGACCTTTTGAGAATAAATAATTATTGCTATTGTTTTACTTAGCCCAGAATTCTACAGTTTTAACTGGCAAGAAGCACTGCTGCCAAGCAAAGATTTCTATTTATAAGATTAAATATATGTATACATAAATGGACTTTTTATGTATCGTTAACAAAAACTAAAATTGCCAAGAGCAACCAATTTCTCCTAATAGTTATCATTTTGCTGCAAGGTAGCATTATTTCTTAGACAAAACAATGTAATTAACACTTATGTGAAATTTATTTTGGGCTCAGGTTAACACAAAAATAAATTTATAGTTTAAATCCCTGTTATTTAATATGCAATTAAAAAGTAGACACTTCCATTATCTGCAATTTACAATTAAAAAAAAAGAAGAATTCTGATTATAGAGAAATGAAATCATTTGCCCAGAGTTCTTAAGACAACACAAAAAATAACTCTGCCAGTGTTCTTTACAGTACATAAAATTGTCTTCAAAACATTGGGGATTTTTTGATCAAGAAACTCAACCCTAGTGTACTGAATTATAGGCAAAAACTATTTATCATAATACTTGTATTCATAAGCAGCAGATTTTAATTGAATGTTCCATGTAGGGCAATAACAAGGAGTAGAAAAACTGCAATATTTTCCGAGCAGAACCCCTGAGGTTCATGATCTCCTACAGCAAAATTGGGAATTATTAACCTGTAATCCATCTGGACCTTAAAATAATGAAAAATGTTACTGTATGAGTATTGTAATGAGCCTTGTATTTTTAAACTTTTAGGGAAATATAAATGAAAAGTAGAGCTAAAGTTTAAGCTGAGCAATTTTTTTCTAGTCTAAGCAAAACCACAGACAATCTGATTAACTATTTATAAAATTATTTTAAAAATTTAAAATTATTATAAAACTGTTTATAAAAATAATTTTATAAATAATATACAACAAGCAATATATTCCACATATTTTTTTTTTTTTAATTTTGCTTTTAATGATGAAAGTCGTCCCCTATGTTGCCCTTTGTCAAAGACTGCGGAACGAATAGTCATTAACAGCAGAGGAATATGAAGATGGGGTCCACTTAAGCAGATTAGATATACATTAGTCCTTGCAGTTGCATGGTTGCTCTCCTGAGTGATGAAAAATCGGCAAGAAAGTGAACAGTAATGACACTCCTTTCTGTCACCTTTGAAAGGTTATAGCAACAGGAAGAATGGGAAAATGCCATGCTTATCATGAAGGGAACCATGACAGTTAGCTAACCTCAATATCCAGTAAGATTATGAATCAAATCCTTCCAGAAGTATTATCTTGGAGCATGATGGAGAGTTGGACAGAGAAGAACCTTATGGGGTTCAACAAGAACAAGTGCAGGGTCCTGCACATAGGGAGGAATAACCCCAGGCATCAGTACAGATTAGAGGTTGGCCTGCTGGAAAGCAGCTCGGTGGAGAGGGATTTGGTAGTCCTGGTTGACAAGTCAACCATGAGGCATCAGTGTGCCCTTGTGGCCAAGAAGGCCAATTGGATCCTGGCTGCATCAGGAGGAGCGTTGCCAGTAGGTGGAAAGAGGGGATCCTGCCCCTCTACTCAGCTCTGCTGAGGCCGCACCTGGAGTAACGGGTGCAGTTTTGGGCTCTCCAGTACAAGAGGGACATGGAGCTTCTAGGGAGGGTCCGTTGTAAAGCCACAAAGATGATTTGTTATATGAGGAAAGACTAAGCGAGCTGGGCCTGTTTAGACTGGAGAAAAGAAGTCTGAGTGGAGATTTGATCAACATGTTCAAGTACCTAAGGGGTTTTTGTAGGGAGGATGGGGCCAGGCTCTTCTCTGTGGTGGCCAGTGACAGGATGAGGGGTAACAGGTGGGTGTAAGTTGAAACACAGAAGTTCCACCTCAATATGAGGAAGAACTTCTTTCCTGTGAGTGTGACAGAGTCCTGGAACAGGCTGCCCAGAGAGGTTGTGGATCTCTATGGATCTCCAGAAGATCTCTCTTCTCTGGAGATCTTCCAAACTCGCCTGGATGCCACCCTGTGCCACGTGCTAGTTGGACTAGATAATCTCTAGAGGTCCCTTCCAACCTTAACCATTCTGTGATTCTGTGATGATCTTGGTATATGTTCTCAAAAAAACTGGTCATTCTAGATGATGAGGTGACTCGCTTGCTTAGGGAACAATACTGGGCCTAATTTTCATTGATTTTATCTAGGTTTTCAGCATGGTCTCCCATGTTGTTCCTGCAGCTATATTGGGTGGAAAACTGGTCAGGCCACTGATTAGACAGAGTCAAGACTTGTACTTTTTCAGACAGTTGCTAGTGGCATTCCCTATGGGCTGATACTGCCAATACTGGGGCTAATACTGACAGACATCTTTGTTAAAAGCTAGATGACAGCATGGAAGGCAACAAGTGCACCCTCAGCACAAAGCCAAATGATAACCAATGGGGCAGAAATGGCTGGAAAAAAAAAGGACTGAAATAAACCGCAAGAAGTCAGTAAATGCAAATGCAGAGTCTTCACTCAGGTATGGCAGGACTCCATGCAGGAGTAGAGGCTGAAGCCAGCTGAATAGAAAACAACTTTGCAGAGAATAACCTGGGTGTCCTGGTGGCCAGAAAGTCAAAAATGTTTCAGTAACATGCTCTTGTGACAATGACACCTAGCCACTGTGAGCACTGAGTTAGTATGAGGACAGACAGGAGGAAAAGGAATGTGATTATTCCCTTCACTTGTAAAACACCATCTGGAGAACCGTGTGTAGTTTTGAGCTCCTTGGCAATAGGAGATTTTGACTAATGAGCATGAAAAGATGAAAGTTCACAATTATTCTCCCTACTTACAGGTATTCTCCTTATTCTTCTCAGAAAAAGTTCTGTCATTTGGAATTGGGTAAGAATTCTTTATAAAACTAATAAAGAGAGAGTTTGTGCCTGAACTAGTAGCTCACAAAAATATTTTTAAAACATTTCTTTGCTCAGGCAGCATTTTTGTGCATGTAAAATTTGGACACCTTAAAATTTAATGAAAATTGCCAAAAGTTAAACACATTTTTGTTCATTTTTACTGTGAAAAAAAAGATAAATACAGACTACCCAATTACAGAATCTTTTTCAGTCTGACACTTCTTTTAGAGAAAAAAATGACCTCATTAAATAATATAGCAGCCTTTGCAGCATTATTTTATTAACCTTCCAATAATAATACCATAACCTGAAGTTGCAGGGATTTTCTTATTTGCAAACTTCTCATATGTAAGTATGTATTCAATCACTCAAAAAGCATAGCATTCCAAGTGAACTTCAGAGATGGAAGTTTTATTATTATCATGTCCTGAGAACAGCCAAATCTCCCTTTCCAAATATCCTTTACTACATGACATTAATTTAAGAGAGATTAATTGTAATGCATTTAAATTATTCATGCTAGTTTCACTGAAAAGACTAGATCCAATCTAAGAGAAAAGAAAATCTACAGTAGGCTATTGAAAAGCAAACTGATATGGCTAACTACTTACTACCATAAAGGAAAAGATCTGTACCATATTTGGAACATGCATCATTAAGAAATATGAGGAATTACAGGATCATAGAATCACATCTAGTCCAAACCTCCCTGCTCCAGCAGGGACACCCAGAGCTCGTGGCACAGAGTCACATCCAGGAGGGTTTGGAAGATCTCCAGAGAACTCCACAACCTCTCAGGGTAGCCTGTTCCAGGGCTTGGTCACCCTCACAGTAAAGAAGTTCTTGCTCATATGGAGATGGAACTTCCTCTGTTTTAATTTGTACCCGTTACCCCTCGTCCTGTCACTGGCCACCACCAGAAAGAGTTTGAGCCCATCTTCTTCAAACTCAGGTATTGGTACATATTGATCAGATCCCTTCTCAATCTTATCGTCTCTAGGCTAAGCAGGCCTAGTTCGCTTAATCATCTTTGTTGCTCTATGCTGGACCCTTTCTAGAAGGGGGTCTATGTCCCCCAGTTCCAGTTTGTACTGGAATTGCTATTAGAGCAAGCCAAGACTTCAGTTAAAATGTCATTCTTTATCCACTGCTAGTTCCTAAACTACACTCTGGAAAATGTAAAAATCCTCAACATCTTTCTGAAATTTTTAGTTAATTTTAAAAGCATAATTAGTGCATCTGCTAATCAGCTAATAGCAACAATACTGATGTTGTGCAGAAGTAAGACCATTGAAGAGACACAATGCTGTGGTTCCACAGAAAGATACACACCAACTCTTTACACCAGAGATTTATGTAAATAGCATTAAGAAGAACCATGATACAGATATTTGCTTTTGTCCAATGCTTTTAAATTTGCTAATGAAAAAAATAAATTCTATTAATAGAACTGCAATACATTTAGTAAAAATATTGTTTTAGACTCAGAAGGATAAGTCACTATAAAGATATCATTGGCATCAGAGTGAGAGAAAAATATATACAAGTATATGCATGTAAATATGTAATGAATAACCATGTACTTCCTGTTCTTGTTCGGAACACCACAACACTTTTCACACACAAGGAAAGAGCAAAATTCCATCATTAAAAGTTATGTGCTTACCAATGCATTTCAGGATAAGCTTTGTTTACTTGATTTTATTATAGAAATTAAAGAATATGATAGCAGGATCGCAAAGATCTTAACACTTTATGCTGGGAAATGCCAGACTCAAAGAAAATTTGGAACTTATTCAAGGCTCTCATTTAACTCTGTTTCAAGAAAATGCCTTGCCTTACTAGAATCAAGTAGTCATTTCATGATAGAACAATAGGTCTGATTGATTGCATTTCAAATATTTTCATGTGCATTAGGTGATAAACTAATAAAAAATATCCACAATTCCTTCATTCCTGTGCCATTCATTATCTTATTTAAAATCAAATATATTTTAATAAAAGTCTTAGTATTGTCTCTAGTCTCAAGAGGTATCAGTAAAAATGACTGAAATACAAACCAAAAAAAAAAAAAAAAAAAAAAAAAAAAAAAAAAAAAAACAAGAAAATATGCTAGAAAAAAAAATGTCAAAAATGTCATCGACCATAACCATTTCATTATGATTAGTCATGGTTTACTACTATTTTATCAAGGTTTTCTACTACCAGCATCGTAAGGTAAAAACAAAATAAAAATAAAAAATAGGACAATACAAATAAAATTGTTGTTCAAAATAATTAGAACATGGTCTTTTAAGGATAAAGTTCTTGCCTGTTAATTTAATCAAATCTCATTTTTTCTCAGGGCAAAGCAAGGAAGAAGCTCAACTGATACAAATTCCAAGTAATTTCATGTAAAATGGTATGTAAAATAGTTGCAACCCTCTGGTTCCTGGGCAGTTATCAATGCAGCCTTCTGTTGTAAAGGCTATAATCCATTGGACTGCAGAAAGGGAGCAGGCCACAGTATAAATGAAAAGCAGAGAGTTATTTGAAGGAATTAAAACCAAAGAAATTAGAGGAATAGAAGCAGTACAAATGTCCTCTGGATACACATTCTTTTTATTTCTTTCCTCATTATGTTCCTCGGTTATTTATAAAGCATCTGCATGATATTAGCACTCAGTTCAATAACTGCTTTCATTTTTTTGCACATACTGAAAGTCACTTTTTAGGTTTTGCAACCAGCTTGTTCAGACACCAGCATCCTTGATACCTCCTTAATTATGATTGCCAAATCTGCCCTGCATAGCCTCTGTGAGGACACAGTGAGCCTCTCTATCCAGACCTGAACAGCAAGAATCACTTTCTTTAGGAGTTGTGTGCTCAGATGTATATTCCACATAATCCTCAATCAGTCAGGACACATTAAATTACACTCATTTTTGCTTTCTTTGTAAAAAGTGCTCTGAGTATCCATAAGGAGATTAAATGGGACAAGGGAAATGTGGTTGCCCATTAATGCCTTTAGCACTGTGGCAAATGTCATATAATAAAACAAATAAAAATGCAAGAGAATGTCAGTTATATGTCTGTGTTGTCTCCCTAACACTCCCTTCTCTTTCACTTGACTTACCAACCAATGTTGCCCCTGACTTGTTACCTTTCCTGCTTATTCATCTGCAACTAGATATCTTAGTATCCACTTGAAACTTCCCTTCAGCTTGACTGAGTTACTATGGAAAAACATAGGTCACCAAAGGCAGTTTCATGCTATTCAGAGAGCTGGCATGTTGCTCTTCACTAGGGGAAAAAAAGGGGCTGAAGGCCTGTGGTAGGCAGTGATGTCTCAGTGCATGGGACTCAACAAGGACTAGGGAGGTATAACCTACTCTTAGGCTTCAAAAGACAGCAAAATACCCTTTTGCCAAATGAATTTCCTTTTTCTTTCTCAGCTCTTGTAAAACAAGAGATGTAGCCTACTTGCCTTCAACTCCCTTTCTAAACTGTTACCAGAAAAAAAAAAAAAAAATCATATGCCTAAATTTTCATCAAAGTGTCCTGTTCAGTCAAGCTCTCTACCTCCCATTCTCCTGATAGTCTCCATGGTCCTGTCTCACTAACTTAGCCCACTCCCTCCCTTCAGTCCAGAAAATGCATATGTTGGAAAAGCATGCATCTACAGTCAGGCCAAGTACCTAAGTGGAAAGCATAATGGAAGCTAAAAAAGACTGTTCAAACATCAAAAAAAATTTTACTCTCTGAAACTTGTGAGCTTATCAGTTTATATATTTCAGAACTTCTAAGTTGATATAAAAGGAGGAGTATGTGTGTCTAGAACTGGGACAGAGACAGACACAGGCAAGAGGGCAGCAGGGAGGGCAACAATATGAGATTTGCCAACAGTAGGTTACAATGGCTCACTGGGAACTAACAATGACAAAACCTGTAAAATTTGATCTAAATAGAGCAGCAAGTATGAAGTCCGCAATTGCATGTTGAAGAGAAGTATTTCTCATGACAATCATGTGGAAACTGTTACTGTGACATGTCCTTTTTGAAGGTCTTTTAAGTAGTAACTCAGTGGTTTGTGACAGTCACAAAGGGGAACAGAGATCCTTCCTCGGGATCAGAAGGCCATCCATCTTCCTTTTCATCCTCTGACTCTTCTTGCAGTTGACCTCCACATTTCAATACACCAGGGCCATAAAACCGACACTCTGGAGGGCATCATAAAACATCTCCTAATTCTGACTCCATTCCAGATCCTCTCTTTGGCCTCTAGCTAATGAAGACCACCCTAGCTCTCAGACTATCCTGGAACTGATTCAAAATCCTGTATGAATCTCAGTAAAAATACCCCAAGTTTCAATCCTTTCTCTATAGAGTAAATTTTACAATATTTATTTAGGATAGTGTCCTGAGGCACATATTGCTTTTTGCTGCAGCAACAAAGAGGGCAGATGATACAGAAGAGAGAGAGAGCTTCTGACTCTGTACTCATGTTTTGTTGTTGTTTATTTGTTTGTTTTCTTTCAGAGGAACCTGCAGGAGAAAAAAGTCTTTTCCTCATTGGAGTATGGTCTCCTAACATTTGTTGCCCATAAAAAGAGCTTATATGCTGACCTGACCGTGTCTGACTGGCATTTGAAGGGCTGAGAGGGTTGAGGCTGGAGAAATGAGGAGGGAGCAACAGGAATCATTAGAGAGGATAAGGTCAACAGCAAATATGAAGGTATAGGAAATATCTTTACAAAGCACAAGAGGTTCTCCTCAATGTGGCATCACACCCTGATGTTTTCAAAGTTTATGTTAACTTAAAATGTGTATGCTGGTATATTCTGGAAGATTTTTCACATTTCTGACCCATCTGGTTTCATTCAAAAAGAATCTGTTCACCTATGTCAAGCCCATCCTTCCTAAACACCATTGTAAGTGCTGATGAAAATGTGTGTACTTCAGAAGAACACTCCTGGCCTATACCAATGCAAAAGGAACAAATAATGATAAAGGAAATATTTATGTAAAAATATGCAATACGTGGACAAGCTCTCTAAAAATAGAGCAAGCTAAATGGCACATTTGTTATACATGTAACATTAAAATAGCTGATCTTTTAAAACTGCATGAAGAAATGAGACACTGGATGGTAGAATTCACAAAATATTGGGAAATTTTCTCACCAATACACACAATTTTAGATGACCTAAAATTAATCTAATCGATAGTCTTCCTCCAATTGCAGGCTTATTGACCTTTTAGATCTAAGGAGACTCATGAAATGTCTGATAATAAAGTGCTAGATAAGGAACATCTAAAAGTAATGCATAAAGATTATTGAGTTTAGAAACACTGATTGAGCTAAGCTCCATACACAATACAATTATTGAATGCATTTTTCCAAAATCTGATTTGTCACAATCGCTAACTCTATATAACTTTTTTTATAAAGTATCAAGATTTCAAAGGAAGCATTTTAAAGACACCTTACATAATAGTTTTTCTTTACAGTGATATAAGCCGCATACATGTGATACAAGCAGATGAAGTGGGTTCAAAGATATACTGGGTAGTCTAAATAGCAACCTTGAAATATAGACAATCTGCTTCTTAAAATGACTAAGAGTAATTAGTTATGAATTGTGATAAAAAAACGTTTTATGCCTTTTTTTCTTTTTCTGTTGGGACTAATTGATTAGTGATGGTGAAAAAATCTGTACATGACTTAAAAATATGTTTAAAATTCTTTTCCATGCAAAATAAATCATTGCTTATATAGCAATGTATTCTGTATAGGTAGTAAATCACCTTTGAGGAGGATATCTTGATATGCTAGTAATTCATATTTTAAAAGATTTTTTCCTCTGATTTTTTTTCTTTTATAAATAGCTGTTAGGTGAAAAGTCACAGAGAATCTGTAATAGTAGTGAGAAAAGGATAGGAAATAAAATTCGAAGATGGCTTTACAGAATCAAAATTAAATAAAAATAATAATTAAATATTCAGGTTCAACAGAAGTAAAGTGTATCAGTTCATTCTCCACATCATACATCCAAATGTGTAATCCTTTACAAAAAAACTGCATTTTAGAGAAAGTATTAATTTTTTTTCTGCATAGCAGTGCATTTATAGTACAAGACATATGAATGGCAGTAACTTACAAAAGTTTCTTCTTAAAACTAGAAACATATTCTTCGTGTGTTATTTTTCATATAATCCCAAAGTTCAAATTAACTTTGTCTCCTGAAACTATATACAGAGATCAGAGATCTCAAGATGCCCAATCAGTTTGTAAGGTGGAGTAGCCTACAGTCATTACCTACAACTGTGCAACTGCAGGTTCACCAAGCATTCAGAAAAACCAGTGGTCACCTCCTTATTCAGACTGACATATCTTATTACAATACCCTACAATGCTGCCATCACCTTGTACCAAGGGCCTCCAGCCAACTATATGTTCAGAATTAATTTTAGAGAGAACAAAAACAAATATTCATTTAAAAGGTGGCTAGCTGTCACTATAACTCCAGTAACAACAAGTTATTTCCAAAAAGGAGTGTTTAATTTATATTTGTTGTTTCTATCTGTCCCTCCATCTCTCGTATAAACAAAAAACAAAGCATTAGAAAGAGCTTATGAAACAATATCCACAAGCAAAAGAAATAGACATTAGAAATAAGACTTTTTTTTATTTGAATTGTTAAGGAGGAAAAAAAAATGCATAAGTTTTCTGGGGAAGTTTATCATTATTTAGTTAGCCCAGTATAACAGAATTCTTCTATTCTATGTATTGGTCTATTTTGTTTTATATGAAGTCATGCAGCTTTTGAATCCCAAATGTTTACTGAGTTAGAAGTTAATGGAGCTGTGCAGGTTTAGGCTCATACATTTTATACAGAATATGTTAATAAATGTTTCATGTAGATCGTGTAGAGTGTTGACCTAAGAAAACAACACATTCCTCTTTGCTAAACGGGTTACATTAAGACCAAGGGAATTAGATTAGGAATGAGAAAAACCAACAAACAAATAAACAATACTTGTAATGTGTTGCAAGAGCTATTTTCTGAGGGAAATCTTGCAAAGTCATTCTCTTGCATGCTTGAATGATGTTCATGTTGCTGTTCTGATCTTGTCTTTGAGGGCCTAGGAATAGCAGTGTAGTTGAGAGAACACTGATGTATTCCTGAGGCATGCTCAAGACAGGTTGATTTATACACAAGAGCTTTACTATTATGTAGCTATCTAAGAAATTGACCACTGCAGCATACAATAATATTCTGCATATTTCAGAACAAATGAGAACAGCATAAGAGAATAAAACAGGATATTTTGGTATCTGAACTTCTGAAAGAACTGTTTAATATCTTTTAAATACCTTTTGAATTTTCAATATCTTTTGAAATAAAAGAACATGTAGTGATTTAACCAAAATGATGGCTTTGATTTTCAGACATTTTTATTTTTTCATTACGATATCTATGAGAAGAATGTCCAGACCTTTTAGAAGCACAGGGATAATTTCATTATATTTTTTACTAAATATACCATTTCCCAAAGGTATTTGTGCCTGAACTTCTAGAAGCAAACAGTTCACCTATCTGTAATCCCTTTTCAGAGGACTATAAAGATAACATGATTCAGGCTTGCATAAAAAAAAAAAAAAAAAAAAGACCTCTTGGATATAACATTTAGTATATAGGGTTGCAGCCACCTGTAATGAATGGTCTCATATTTTGCCCACAAAATGTCAGAGAGAGAAAAATGAAAGGTTACCAAAAGGTTAAAGAAGACTGTATACAGTGCAGCTGGGCTGTTGCTGGCCTCAGCAAGGACATGCAGTATTCTGTTTGGAATAAGATTATTCCTGATGAGAATGTACTGCAACATTCTGCAACAGAAATAACAGATTTTCAAGTGTATATATAAGTTCTGTTTTTTCTGCTGTGATATTTTACCTAATATCACCTAATATTACCTAATATCACAGACATAGCTCTGTTTTCCCACAGATGCTAAATCCAGTCTGGCTCGTGCACATTAAAGTCCTTGTTGATGTCAAACAGGTGTGAGTCATTCACAGGAACTATGAATATAATATAGTCCACAAAAGGCTTGCTTGTATTCTAGATAAGGAATATCCATTATGTGTTGTTCATGATGAAATAATTTAAAAATAGAATGTGAACTCATATTCATTCCAGAAAACAGAAATTTCAAAATAAGAAGTTGAATGACCTTTTAATATGTTCAAAGAGAAAGGTCTTCAATTAAAATTTCAGAGTGTTGACTTAAGGAAATAAGTAGAAATTCCTTTTTCCAGCAAGGATTCACATTAAAACAAAAATGAATGAAATTAATGACACAAAATCTATCTGCATAAATGGATGCCTAGGGAAATAAGTCTGAAGTCCACTTTCAGATGTTTATGCCTTTAGAATCGAAAGGAACCTTGGATTTGTATTTCAAATAGTTGTTTTAGAAAGGCATAATTACATATTTAACATTCAGCATAATTTGTTTTCTTAAATAACTAGGTGTGTATTTTTTAACTGTAATATATACAGAGTGCATTTTTGCTACATTCTTTTAATCCTGTTTCCATCTCTTATTTATAAAAGTTAGATAGGGATGAAAGGAAGACAAAGCAAAAATTATCACATAAAACGTGACAACAACTAGATTTTTTTTTTTTAAATGCAAACCGTCTTCAAGCTTTTTTCTTGAGTGCTTGAGTTTTCTACTTTAGAACCCAAGTATGGCTCAGAACAGCCAAAAGCCCATGAGTTGATATAATTATTTCTGTTCTTCAACAAGGGAATGCAATAAACTATATATATATCAATCCCAATTAGAAGGTTGTTACAAAAGTATACTAACTGATATAAAAAGTAGTCAATGTAGACATTTTGAAATGGAAAGGTGCACCTTGAATTGCTTTCTAAGGATGAAACTATTTCCTGTTGAGTCAAGGAATTGTTAATCTTAAATCATATTTCTTCTGATAAAGGAACTTTAATTTTTTTTTGTAACCAAAAGCATGAAACAATATTTAATTGCCTTGACACCGGCCTTGCTCTCAAATAATTTGGAGGAGTTCCTTTTGGGGAGAAAAGAAGTTCAATAGTTTTGGGACAAAGAATGAAGTTATACTATATGTACTTCTTAGAGAGATGGTTGATGGCTTTTCAACTATGAAAACTAACTTGCTGCTATGGGAGAATAGTATTTCTGATATAATCTGTGACATGAGATCTATAGAGAGACAGCATACTTCACAAGACATATATCAGAAAAGCATTTATCATAACTTTACCAGCTTCAAGAAGGTAGAAGAGCTTTAAATCAGATTTAAATCTGATGTAACAGAAGAAGTGTTCTTTTGTTTGCTTTTTTATATATATCTTTTTTAATGTAGTAACTTGTTGCATATTTTTATACCATAAATACTCCTATTTGCTTTAATTAAAATTGATTTAAAGGTGAACTGCAGTTAAGAGAAAGAGTGTTCCTCACGCAGAATTGTGTACATTCCTACCTCAAAAACTTTAAATGTTAGCAGAGTTCATAGAGACCCTTCAGAGCGTGGAAAGGTGAAAAGTACACAATAGCTAAAGTGATCTGAGGGGTAGTATCAGATATACTAATGAAGGATAATTCTCTGCCACTGAAAATTTATAAAGAGATAGTCTGTGGTATACATAAGGGGAAGGAAGAGATTGGAGCTGCAGTATCTTTTCTTTTGGATGTAGTGGTCTGCCTTTAAAGTAGTAAAATAAAATATTATGGAAAATACCATTGAAGGATGCTTCGAATTAGGATCTTAATCTTCTTGTATACATTCTTCCTACCAAAACTTTAGAGCAACAGTTAGGGAATAACAAGATGTGACCAAACTAAAAGCACATCCAGATGATTACAGCACACATTTACACCTCATATTCTGTGTGACACAGAACATGGAAGCATAATTCCTGCAGTACAGAATTGTTTTCAATAGAGAATGGGTAGCTTTTCTCTAGATAAAAATGTTGTTTGTACAAACTCAGATTACCTGTGCCTGCATGAAATGCATGTAAATATGTGATTCTGAAGAACGAAAGCACTCCGATGCTTGAGAACATGAGCTAGCGTATTCACAAGCAAGAGAATGAGCCATATTATTATAGTTAAAAGCACTAAGTCCTGAGTGGTAAAAAGCAAATCTTCCTAATCCAATACAAAAAAATTCTAGACAGCTATTTTCTGATGTTTAAGCAGAAACTAATTCTCTTAAAATATGTACTTCAGTACATTCTGTTTAAATAGTAAATGCTTCAGAAAACATAATTTCTATTCACATACTCTTCTGTTTTTAGCTCAAAACCCACAAAACTACAAGTGACAATAGTACAATTGCAGTATATAATTTATTTCAATCATTTCTTATGTAATAATTTTGTTAATATCTCTCCAGATGAGAAAAAAATGGTAGTCAGATTTTTTTTTTGCTGATGTATCTCTGCAGAAAAGACATTCTGAAAATGAAAATTAGTTTTTCTTCTTATAATATCCTCAAACTGATGACAAATGGCAGCATTTTAATATATTACAACATTCAGATTGGTAGATGTGTATTTTTATGAGGTTTATCATGATAACAATTTAATGTATTAATATTTTCACCATTTTGAGAAGAAATGAACCTGCTATCAGCTTTGATGTTTTATAAGCAACAATTCAGTGTACAGATATTTTGCCTATTAATGTATATTAATCTCTCCTTCTAATTATCTTATACAGAATGCATTTTTACTACTATTTGCATTAAAATCTTATCATAAAAATTGGTCAGAAGTGTACTCTTTTATAGGAAATAATTTAAACCTAATAATCTAATTTAGGTGAGCTCAATTTATGTTAGTACCACACTTTTAGGTTAAACAAGATTGCACCTTATGACATGGTGCTATACTAATCACAGCAAGCATTTTGCAATATATTTAATTCTTTAATGATTTTTTCCCCACTCAAGACAATCTACAAAACTTCTCTATTAGCTTAGTTTTTTTAGCACGAGTTTTTCTGCTAAACGCAGGCTTCTAACCATTTCACCATTTTATTCTATATCTTAGATATAACTCTGTTGGGAAGAACTGTAAGATTTGATCTACAATATTCTGTTCCTCTGTCTTTCTGTGTCTTGAGACTAAAAAATTGGAAATGACTGCTAAAATCAAGCCATGTAATTAGACAGCATAACATCTAATATACTTCTTTTGTCAGCTTGCCAGAAAGAGAATTTAAGTAAATGATACATTACTCCACACACACACACACAAAACACTTTGAAGCAAGCCTGTTAATGATCATAAATAAAGAAGTTGTGCAAAATCAAGCAATTAATCCTTTGGAAGCTTCCCACTGAAGTTACTATTAAGGCATCAAGAAATGCAAATACATATATAAGCAAATCCGCTGTGAATATTCCATTTTAGTGTATTTTCTTCTAAACCCATCTGCAGTGAGCTTCTTTTCTAACAGCTATTCTCCACTAAGATATTGTGACTAATTCAACGTAGGAACATTCAACAATTATTCATAGTGGCCAGCCTCAGTTAAGGTAGGCATATTGACTTATTTCACTTACATATATATATATATATTCAGAGATATTCCATTTTATTTCCAAGCTAAATATGAATTTATTGGCTTATGAAGACACAGTATTTTTTTGCTTATACTACAGGGACACAGTAGATTGTAATATTCTGGTATTAATAATACATTGGAAATAAGGGGAATGGTAAACAAAATCTGTGCTGCAGCTTGTAAAAAATTGAAATGTCAAAAGATTATGGAAAAAATTCCTCCCAGTAAACACTATTTCAAGTTACAATCTTGTAAAGCAGTTTCCCAAGCAGTTTCTCAGGCAGCTAAGCAGATCATTTTCTTCTGTACATTAAAGAACGGCACACATTTCAGTTTTCAGCTCTCTTTTGTTTTCCAGAGGTACTCCAAATTATTACCCACTTATATCATGAGTTGTGGCTGGAAGCATAGAAGAAAGGCATTTTTTTTCTTTAATTATTATGTTTTGTAAGCACAAAGCAGTTCATGTCCCACTTTTTAGAAAACAAAAGGAAATCTTTAATGCAAGTGCTAACAGTATAGCTTAAGTAAAATAAAAAGGATAACTAAAACACAGTACACAGCACAATAAAGCATGGAAATCTTTTGCAATGGGTAGCCCAAAATCGAGTTGGATCTCAAACTGCCTGGAACCACTTCTTGAACAATCACTTCATGCTCTTCTCGGTAGATCATTCACATTCCAAAAGCTATCAGAGCTCAAGATACATATATATATAGTATGTACTTTTTTTTTTTTGCCCGATCATATAATTGAATAATAAACATAAAAAATTTATGAAGGGCCAAAGACACTGTGCAGTTGATGATTCTGCCAATGGAACATTAATCTTCAGTAATTTAGAGGAAGATAGCATTAAACTAAAATAATCTTTTTTTTTTTTTTTTTTTTTTTTTTTTGGCACCATCAGGTTTTGCAACTGCAAGTTTTAATGCAATTTGAATTTAAATCAAATAAAAACATTTTATCAGGTGAAGATGCTATCATTAGCATAATACTATCTTTTTTAGCTTTTGCAAACAGCTTTTTTAAGAAAGAGAGATGCCAGAGGTGATATTTTCCCAAAGTGAGTGAGTGGGAAGTCAAGGAAAGGAAGGACACAGTGGGCGAATTAATCGGTTTATCATTTCACAGTAAGAATAAGGTGAAATATAATGGGAAAACAGATTAAGGAAGAGAGCATTGGCAATGGGCACTTTTCTATTTACTTGTAAAGACCCGCAAAGGGTAATTTGAACATTAAGTTCTGAATTTAAGTTCTTAGCAAAGCAAGTAATTGTGTACGAGAACACTCAGAAAAAAATACTGAAATCATTAAGGTGTCCAAACATATTTTATAATAACATATATCAATATATTATGTGGCATGAAAAATTCAATAACAGTTATCAAAAACAAGTGTAGGTCCACACATTGCTGCAACTTTTTTTGAGAATATGCATAGATTCTGGGCAGATTAGCACAGAATCAAAAAAAAATCTACAGATTGAGAACACTGTTGTTTAAAGATCCATTGCTTATATTATTATTGTTTTATTTTAAAGAAATTATCTGTAAACACAGTAGAATTTGCAAGTCATACACAAAATAACATAAAATTAAACTGCGCCACCAGTTAAACTGTTACACCAGGAGAGTTGTCATCTACATAAAATAAGGATCTATAAAATCATATATGTGTAGGTGGAGTTTTCATTTATGTATGTCTTTCTTTTAAGCTCTTTTGTATACTTTCTCTTCCCTTTAACCTCACCTTTCTTTCCAGATGCCCTCCAAGCATGATAGAAAGGTTGGTCTATAGCTCAGATAACTCTGTAACACTTGAAAATACCTGAAATATTCATTATAGGATTTAAGTACAGATCATTAAAATTCAAAGATAGGGAACAGCCAAGAAAAAAAATGTTCAGTTTGTGCTCATTAAAATAGCCTTAGAAGAATAGCCACAAATAATTAAGACTATAGAAGTCATCTAATTAATGGTAAAGGTGATTTACAGATCAATACATTTTTCTTTAGCACAGTATTATAGTCTACTAAAAATCAGAGATTTACAAAATCTCACCTCCTTAATACAATTACCTAAAAGACAAGATGATTGAATTAAACTTTGCTAATTTAATTGGTTATAAGGCTGTGTAAAAATATTTTATTAAATCAAGAAATGACTTCTTGACTAACAAAGACTGTGGAATTAATTTAAATTCAGTCATTTGCTTGAAGCTTTTTCTCCAAAAGAAGAGAGAAAGACAGACACCTAGAATAATTCAACACTTTTCTTAACAAATAATGATTTTCTTTTCAGAAAAGATAGATTAGCTTTGTTTTACTGGATATTTTAAATACAAGGAGTGATCAGAAGGATGAGGTTTTTTTGCCTTCTATACTATATGTTTCCAGACTTGTCATTCCTTTACCCAGTCCCAATAAAACCACAATTCACTTCATAAATATCTCTTATAAACCAGCATCTTGTCCATTTTATGTACATTTTAAATTAGCTAAACTTCTTGTAATAAGGGATGCTATACCAAGAAGTTTAAATTGTTATTTAAACTCTTCTTAAATTTAAATTTCAAATGTTATTAAAGTTGTTTTATATTATTTCATTCTTAAATTTATAATTAACAGGATGGGTTACAGTTCATTCTAGAACATGGGGCATTTCATGAGAGCACTGCACAATATTATTACATTAATTCAGACAAAATTTCTCACATAGTTCATTCACAACATAATATATTTCCTTAATGTCTAAATTATTTCGCCTAAGGCTAAGGGCAACCACATAATAGGCTTAGCACAAACATGAAAAATATAAAAGCTCTCTTGAAAATATAATTATTCAGTGCAAAGTATTTATTTATTCTCTGTGTAAGCATTCATACACAACAGAAAAGAGATACATTGTAAAAGTAGCAAGTGTCAATACCACATATAATTGCTACATCAGATGACAGCCATTCAACCCACATTGACAACATACCTAGCTATAATAACCGGCTATTATAGTAGCAAATGATGTTTCTGCAGTCACTAGATGTGCAAAAGATTTGTTCTAGAATTAAGACTACAATATGATATCTTTTCTTGATAAATTCGGATTATATGCTTATTTAGAGTGGTTAAATGCAAGCATAACCAAAACATAACATAATCAAAAATGTTATTCTGATTTAGTAGAAAAAAATTGTGGCATTTTGACTGACCTGGAAATTACTTTAAAAAAGAAACAAAAGCCAAGTTAAAATATCAATTTATCCACATCACAATAATATAACATAAAAATGATATTAGAAGGTATTATTGAAGAATAGAACAAAATCATTTTTTTTTTTTGCAATTGAGCCACTGTAACTTTACAGCTCTGGTATATAGATTTAGGAAATCTAGAAAGCTATGAATGTTTATTTAGACAGTTTGTTCAAGGATAATATCTGATATGGTGTCTCTCCTCTCGTCTCCTCGCCTCTCCTCTCCTCTCCTCTCCTCTCCTCTCCTCTCCTCTCCTCTCCTCTCCTCTCCTCTCATTTTTTCTTTTCTAATACCTGTGATAATAACTGAATATTTCATCATTTTTCATTTCTGCAGTGTTGTTCCAGTGCAGATTTAATGTCACAGTTAGATTACAGTTGGAACATGAAATGCATGGGACTTTATTTTTTTGTTATCTTATGCATGGATATTGTAGGCTAAGTGGAGGGGTATTGCAATAGCAGTGTATACAAATTAAACGATTTAATGAGGCATTGCAAGTGAAAAGGCTCTAAAATCAGTTAGGCATTGTTTCATTCCTATTCCTTTTATCAGAGATTAACAAATCAACACAGGGCGTAGGTACAGATACTGCACCATCTGATCACAAAGATTAGATCACTGTGATTCTCCTTTTTCAACTTAATAAACATTTGAAAATGAAAATGCATTAGGCATCTCTTCATGTTGTTTTCCCAGCTCAAATCTTACATTCAGCAGTGGTAATAAAATTCAGCTGCCTAAACACATTCCTCCAGTGCAACTGAGATGCCCCAGGGTACCTGAGATACCTGCACAGTGAGGGCAGATGTGCTGTCAGAGTCAGAGTCCTCCTGCCTCCCGGGAATGGCATCTGGAGACCAGCAGAAATCCTTAGGGCTTTCAACTGCCACCTGTATCCTACATGAGATATTTAACTCTCTCCCCATATACAGAGCTTTTCAGATGAAAAACTACAGATCCTCTGTTGCCAGATGAGGCACAACCACTCTCTGTGTATGTGTGTGTGTGTGTGTGCGTAGACATGTTACTAACATTTATACTTATGCCATCATATATAGGAACACATGAGCAAATATTTATCATCAGGAACATGGTGATTTATGAAAATTATTAATTCTATGTATAGTAAATGAGTGTTGTGACCATGAAGACTTTCATAATAGACTCACAGTATAGGTCTACATTTAATCTTTTACAACTCATGTAATTTTCATTCTCTAAAAGAAATAAACCTGAAAAAGCAGCAAAGTTGAGGCATCACACACTGGATGCAGTACAGAGAGTGACTCCAAAAGCTAAGCACAGTAGGAGTTGTGCTTTAGAGATATTAGTTCTTTTTTGGTCCAGATAAACTTTCCTTGTTTTCAGCTAATGCAACATACCATTCTTGTCAGTGAACTATTCCTTTTGGAGTGAAATCTTCCAGACAAACCAATGAGTTTCCATAAGTACTAAAGAGTTGGTTGTGTTATCTACATCTACTGATTATGTGTCCATGGAAATTAATGCAATTTATCATAAGTATAATTTCTTTTCTCTTTTCCTTTTCCTTTTCCTTTTCCTTTTCCTTTTCCTTTTCCTTTTCCTTTTCCTTTTCCTTTCCTCTCCTCTCCCCCTCCTCTCCTCTCCTCTCCTCTCC
>JAWLRI010000300.1:388186-423364 GCA_034781795.1 Crypturellus tataupa | reverse complement strand
CCTCGCCTCTCCTCTCCTCTCCTCTCCTCTCCTCTCCTCTCCTCTCCTCTCCTCTCCTCTCCTCTCCTCTCCTTTTCTTGTTGCCATTAAGAATGAACTTGACTAAATACAGGCTGTTATCCAACAAGATAATTAGCATATTTTTTGCTTCCCATAACTGGGAAGGTACTTTATCATGAAAGCAGCTTCATAAAAATTCTCTGGCTGTGGTTAAATATAAATTGAAAAAAAAAATGTATAATCAATTTGAAAGGAAAACTCTATAAACTTTAGGAAAAGGAAGAAAATATATATACTGAGAAAACCATAATAGATCTGACTATACACAGAGTTATAAGCAATGAAAGCAAAGACCATCTTCCTTTTAAGTATTAGAAGTTAATCGATGTTTGTGAAATGAAAAAGTTAATTCTGAGAGACTATTTCCTGTAAGAAGAATTTTGTATAATAAATAGCTGCTTCAAAGACAATTTACCAGAAAAATAAGAAGACAGGCTTCTGATATACAGGTCACATCATCACTTCCCTGATATTCACTGAATAGTCTGTGTGAAGAACTGTCCACATATAAACTCAATACAAAATGTATTGTCTTTTGTGTTACCTGTACTGTAATTTGAAAGCTCTGGGTCAAGTTCAGAGTAAGAAAAGAAGCATTTCAAGTGGATCAAGTAAAGAAAAAAAAAAAATAGGAAAGAAAAGTATTATTTTTTTCAGACTGTTTTTTATGAGAATCTTCCTGAAAGTGCAGATTATTTTAAAATATACTCTCAGTTATTCTTTTAGTCTCAAATTTGTAAAATTGCACATTTCAATTATTTAAGAAGAGTACAAGAAGGAACATCCATTCCCAACCCTAGTAGGGTACACTTCCTCAGATATGGCCATGACATGCCACAAAGCGCATTCTCTAGTAGCTGTTAGAGTTGCTGCATCAGCTGTGTTAGAGGTTTGACACAGATTGATCCTCTGACTCTGTGCAATGCACTCTAGGCGACCCTACTTGAGCAGAGGGGTCAGACTAGATGATCTCCAGAAATTCCTTCAATCTCAACCATTCTGTGATTCTCTACACTATTTAATGTATTTTTTCATATATTTTCATCCCTTTATCCCTCAAGTTTGAGTGCCTTAAAAAATTTATGTGAATTTCCAGCCAAATTATATGTACAATGTTAGTTTGCTCTCAAAAAATCATTGGCTTTGTAATATAATTTGTAGAGAAGTCCTCTGACATGGTTAACACTTTCTCATCGGCATATAAATAAGGCTAAAATTGGATAATGAAGCATAAATTTCAATAAGCTGTAATATTGAAAAATAATGCAACATCAACCAGACAGACTTTCTGGAGCTGCATAGTATAAGAAAATGTAAACTTGTCCTCATGTTTGTATATCATAATAAAAAGGAAATGTTTGCATGTTAAGGTAATGCTCATAAAAATTAAGAAAAGAGAGTCATGCACTCAGAAAGAGAAAAAAAAAAAAAAAAAATTGAAAAGAGACCATAGAACTTAACAGAAAATTCATGTAGAGAAAGAATGGAAACAATTAATGCCTGCTCACATGGAATATGATCAAAATGCATTAATGCTATAACAATCTACACATATTAGAATAATATGTAAATATGTATATACTTTGATCAGACTTATGAGATATATGTATAGCATGGAGACTCTTATCTGTGCTTATATATTGAATTTGTTTAAAGGAAGCATTGGTCTGCAGATTAAAAACAGTTATCTGTAAATGTCCTATGTATGACTTTCATCAAAGGTCCAGAGAATCAAATACTGAAACATTTCCCCAGTGCTGTGCAGAAGGTAGAAAATGTCAGTGTGATTAAGAAGAATTTCTATCTACCCTTTGAATGAGTTGCTCAGCAAGAAAATGAAAATAGGTCACAGGGGTCCTGAATTGGAAGCAAACAAGGATCGAGGGCTTGGACCCAGAAAAATAGGAAACTCATGACTACATGAGTTACATGTCTGCTATGTAACTGGATTTTACTGAGAGGTCTTATCACAACATCATTATTTTTTTTTCCAGAGATGGTGTTAAAATGAGCACTGTGCAGATGTACTAGTATTATCAATTATTTTGACTCTTGACACTATATAAAAGTCACTAATAAAATTAAATGAATGATTAAATGCCATTTACAAATATCCTCCTACTAATACCCAAATTATTTCTCATGATTCTTCCTCATACTGCGTGCCTTCACATAGAGGCATTTGAGTTGGGCACCCAATGTGCCTCTCTTTCTAGCTGAGGCAGCTGGAACTGGACTATGTGGGCCTTCAGAAGATCTCTTGTTTTTCCATCTCGCCTCTTCAGGCTTAGGGTATCCTTAACAGGCTATGGAGTTATGCGGCTGCGAGTGGCACGGCAGGACATCGCCTACCCCATAACCTGCTTCTCCAATGATACCTCCTCCCCTTCAAATCTAGTTTAAAGCCCTTTCAATGAGCCCTACCAGCTCATGTCCCAGGGCTCTCTTCCCCCTTTGAGAAAGATGGATCCCATTAGATTCCATCATGCCTGCCACTGTGTAAGGCTTCCTGTTACAGAAGAAACCAAAGTTGTGGTGATGACACCAGCCATGGAGCCACATGTTAATGGAATACGTCCTCCTATTACTGCCATCACTGGGAAGAATGGAAGAGAATATGATATGTGCTCCTGAGTTCCTAATTGTCTGCCCCAATTCCCTAAACTCCCTTTTGATCACCCTCAGACTGCACGTTGCTGCTTCTTCTCCTCCCACACATAGGTCCTTCAAGGGATAACAGTCAGTGGGTCTAACCAGGCTGGGAAGTATCTGCAAGACATCCTTAACCTGGGCCCCAGGAAGGCAGCAGACCTCTCAGGGGAGTGTCACGCCTGCATATCAGACCCTCCATGCCCTGAATTGAGGAATCACCCACAATCATAACCCGGCTTTCCTCCTTCATACCTGTGGCAACAATACACAGTGATCATCATTCCGATTGTGTTCCTATTTTTGGAGAAGAGGGATTCTTGCCTACCCTACTACTGAGTGCCCTTCCTCCTCCATGGTCTTGTATCTATTGGCCAGGGGCACCAGATTGGGTAAGATGGGAGAAGGTTTTTTCTTTCCACTACAAGTCCGGCCTTTGATTCACCCATTATGGATCCTTCCCTCTTGTGTTAGCTAAGAGTTGGTGCCTGTGGTCGGTCACTGTGGTGTGCTTCTTGGCACCTGTCCCTGTTTCTCCCTCTCTGCCTTGCAAATACTTCTTAGCCTTCCCACCTCCTCTCATAGCTCCACTACCATGCTGAGCAGACACAGCTGCTCTCCCCCAGACTGTCCAAAGGAAGTGTCAGGCTATGGCACGCCCTGCCTGCACTTCCTACCTGCATGAACTGCACAGTCTGGAGAAAAGAAGGCTGAGAGGAGATTTGATCAACATGTTCAGGTACCTGTGGGGTGACTGTAGGGAGGATGGAGCCAGGCTCTTCTCTGTGGTGGCTGGTGACAGGATGATGGGTAATGGGTATAAGTTGAACCACAGGAAGTTCCACCTCCATGTGAGGAAGAGCTTCTTTCTTGTGAGGGTGACAGAGCCCTGGAACAGGCTGCCCAGAGAGGCTGTGGAGTCTCCTTCTCTGGAGATCTTCCAAACCCACCTGGATATCGCTCTGTGCCACATGCTCTGCGTGTTCCTGCTGGAGCAGGGAGGGTTGGACTAGATGATCTCTAGAGGTCCCTTCCCACCTCAACTATTCTGTGATTCTGTGATATTATGGAGCTCAGGTTAATAATACCAAAACATTTTCTATTTTACAAATATTGAAATCCATACTGCTTTAAACAGCTTGGTAATCTTAGCAGCAGAAGTAGTTGATCAGAAAACAAGTTAAATGAGAAGGGAAATGTCTCATACATTTACCATTGCGTGAAGTATCACTTGATACTAAATGCTGTTTTATAGCTTACTAGGAAAACTGACCCCTTACAGAGCTCATTATACTGATATATTAACACACATTGCAATGGTCTCTAAACAGTATGTGCCAAATTGCAACTGTAGCAAAAACAAAGACATTATTAAGGTGAAAAGGATCTGCCTTCTAAAACATTCTTTGAGTATGTGTTCTTATCTGTGAGCTTCAAACCTTTTTCAGGGAGGGGAGGGGAATCTATCAACATCAAGATATGGATCTCAATCAGATTATTCTACTTACTTAAATTGCACATGACCAAAAGTATTGGAATGACCAACAACTTTAGAGGATCCAGTAAGATTTAACTGAAGTGCAGCTATTCACATTTTACTACCCTTATGTTATTTTGACACAGGACCAAATAGGGGCAAGGAAAAGCTCTGAATTCCATCAAGGCATGCTATTAAAATACAGGACATTGGAAGGTTCCCATACATCACTTGCATTTTCACACGGATTAGTAGAGCCCATGTGAGTACTTAGAAGAGTGAACCCCTTCTCTCTTATGGTGGAAAAAGAAAGCTATTTTACCTTTGCACTCAGATGTATTTCTACATATGATATCAACACAAACACTGTATGCAGTGGCTAACATGCTGGTCATGTCCTTTATTTCTATCCATCATTTTGCTTTCCAGTCATTCTAACAGTCCATCAGATCTGTTTCCTTACTTTTCAATTTAAATTCTGTGTAGTGTTCACGATTAAAACCTCTACAATTGCTGTTCTCAGGGATCAGTGTTATCTGTGTAGCTGCATTACTTAAAAAGCTAATGCAAATAAAGGGAAGAATTATATACTATAGATAACATCAGAACACACAGAAGAATTCATCTTTTATGGCTTCCTCTATCTTAGCATACCTCTCAAAAATATCATTGACTGAAATGCAAACCAATTTCTTAATTCCTTCGACACCGAAGGATGTGCTACTCTCTCCAAAACAGTTTAGAAGCAAAAGCAAAGGCCTGTTATAAACACAATTAATACACATTTTAACTATTTTTCAGTTTTATTTCAATAACCCCATGAATGACATGTATAGTCTCAAAACTAAGAAATTTAAATAGTTATTGTGGCATTAATGATTTAATTTTATCTTCATATCATTGAATATAGTGATGATGAATATTTAACAAACATAACTTCTACTGTCATGCGTATGCAATTCTTGTAAAATGGGCAACACAATGAGTGAATTGATCCAAATTTACAAAGTCTCTGAGTAGTGTTACAAGTACTGCCACTTATTTGAATGATATCTGTAAATTTACTATGCCTTAGTAAAAGTACTTAGTAAAGTAATTATTTGAGGTCAAGATCTTCAATTTCATTTTATTTTAAGAACTGAATGTTAAATGTAAAATCTGGAATATTTGGTAACCCAAGTCTACAGACATGGGAGACAAGAAGACTAACATGGAGAAATAAAAGATCACTTTCAGAGTTTATAATACTGACTGAGGATGTACAACATCCACATTAACACTTTTCCTTTATTTTATTCAAAGTGATAAATGTTGTGAGGTGTGGCCACAATATATACCCCATCTCTTATTCCTTCCTGATAGATTGAATTTCTGTTGCAATCCCCAGCAGATCATCTCTGCCAAAATCAATCAGCCCCTCTAGGTTACTTCTGATACATGAAAACAATTGCCTGCATGTAGATTTCTTGAGACACAAATAGAGAATTCATCACAACAGCCCAAGATGACCAATTATCTCAAAAATATAACAAAATTTTGAAAAATGGTCACTCGAAATCAATTCCCACTGAAGCTAATACTTTGCAGAGTGAGTGTTCGTTTCTTCAGCTGTGGTACCTCTATTGGTAGAATCCATTTTTTACTCTCTGTGCTATCAGCAGAAGTACTGAGAAAGAAAATACCCCAAATATTCTGCTAGCACACTATACAAAAGTGAAAAAAAAAAGATTACTTCATAATAATGGTTAAAATTGTCTTTTATACAAGGATATTTTTCTATATTTATTGTATAACATCCATTTTTATCCAGCCTGATTCTCCCAAAGTAGCAACAGATTTCTCAGATGAATAATGGATTGAAATATTGTGCATTAGATCATAAACAAAAAGGAAATATGGACATTATTTTCCCCTTCTCCCTCATTTTTTGGAATAAGTATCTCCCTCAATCTCTTCATACCAGGAATCCTGATTTACTGAGTTTAGAGTCACAGCAAAAACATTTATTATCTCCAAACCTAAATGTTTCTTTCTCTTTTCTCACAGTTTTCTGTCCACACTGACACAGCATGGTATATTTTTTTCACTGCAGATTCTGCAGATGTTCTGATTTTGTGCTCTGACTCTTCAGTACAAAGCTCACCTCAGTAGATGTCTGTTTTGCTTTGACTCTATTTAACCCATTAGTCTTGCATGCAAATTAACTATAAATAGAATCATAGAATCATAGAATGCCTAAGGTTGGAAGGGACCTCTAGAGGTCATCTAGTCCAACTCCCCTGCACACGCAGGGCCACCTAGAGCACATGGCACAGGGCAGCATCCAAATGGGTCTTGAAATCTCCAGGGAAGGAGACTCCACAACCTCTCTGGGCAGCCTGTTCCAGTGCTCTGTCACCCTCACTGTCAGATATATATCTCATATATATATATATATGAGGAGAGATTAAAGCACTATACTAAAATTCCCTGGTTAAAAATGGTTTAACTTTATTTATGAGCTTAATGTTTTAGTAATTTAATTTTGTATGTATCACTCTCTGTAAAAGAAATATCAGGAAGATTTCTCTCTTAATAAAGACAAAGACATTAGGTACTGGTTTTATTAACCACTCCGATAATTAAAAATGCATAAACCAATATGCACTGCAAGTACACACTACAGATATTCTATAACTATTCTCTTTCCCTCTCCAAGTCCAGCTGTATACAAAATACCTAACAGTTCCAGAAAACACTAACTCTCAGATAAGGGCTTACAAGTAGCCTGAAGTAGTGCATTTCACAATAAATCTTTGGTGACCATACGGTCCAACAGCACCAACAGCAGTATCTGCTTCATCAGATCATACTAAAATAAAATAAAATAAAATAAAATATAAAAATAAAAATGGAGCAAAAAAAACCCCTTTAATCTTTCATTTCATAATAAATAAATAAATAAATGACATAAGGGCTTGAAAAATCTCTGCAATTTTGAGTCACAGAACGAGAATCTAAAATATGAACTTGATCCCACAAAAGTTATCAGCAGATAAACTACCTTCCTCTAGCAAATTAATGAGGAACAGAAAAATAAAAGAAACAGACTGTCCACTGATAAAAAGAAAATTATGTAGCAAAAGTAAGAAGTCAGTACACAAGCTTGTCTATAAGATCATCCTCTATAATTCAGCTATGAAATCATGTAATGTAATCAGAACCTGAAAAGCAGTATTATATTCAGTACCTTCAAATAGACTTAATTTTTGATGCAGCACTATGAACATAGAAAACTATAATGCAGAAGTTAATAAGAAACATTTATGAATAGGACACAGCACTGCTACAGCAGACAAGGCAATGGGAGGTACCCATGAGTGTTGAGGGAGTTGGTGGGTGTTACTGCTATGCCACTCTCCATCATCTTTAAAAGATTGTGGAGAATAGGAAAGGTTCCTGCGGACTGGAAGAAAACAAATGTCACCCCAGGCTTCAAAAAGGGCAAAGAGGGAGGACCCAGGCAACTACAGGCCAGTCAGTCACACCGCCATCACTGGAAAGGTGATGGAGTAACTCACTCTGGACACCATTTCCAAGCATGTGAAGATCAACCAGGGGGTCGGGAGTAGTAAGGATAGATACACAAAGGGAAAATAATGCTTAACCAACCTCACAGCCTTCTATAGTCATCTTTATGGGATGACTGGGTTGATGGTTGAGGGAAGAAGAGTGAATGTTGTCTATCTTGACTGCAGCAAGTCTTTTGACACTGTCTCCCATAACATTCTCAGAGAAAAGCTATGCACTAGATGAACAGTAAGATGTACTGACAGCCAGCTGAATGCCACATCTTAGAGGGTTGTGATCAGCAGCACAGAGTCTTGTGGGAGGCCTGTAGTTAGCAGTGTCCCCCAGAGGTCACTATCGGATCCAATCCTGTTTGATTTAGTTATCAATGACTTCAATGAAGGGAGAGAGTACACCCTCAGCAAATCTGATGATAAAAAACTGAAAGACTAGTACACCACTGGGCTGGGCTGCCACTCAGACGGACCATGATAGGCTGGAAACACGAGTAGAGAGGAAGGAACCTCATGAAATTCCACAATTCCTAGGTCCTGCACCTAGGGGGAAATAATCCCATGTGCTAGTTGCTGCTGGAGGTTGACCTGCTGGACAGCAGCTCTGCAGAGAAGGACCTGGAAATCCTGATGGACAAACTGACCATGAAGCAGCAGTATGCCCTTGTGTATGAGAAAGTCAATAGTATCTAGGGGTGCATTAGGAAGAATGTTGCCAGCAGGTTGACGCAGGTGATCCTGCCCTGCTATTCAGACCTGGTGAGGTCACATCTGGAGTACTGCATTCAGTTCTGGTATTCCCAATACAAGAGAGACATGTGGCTATTGGTGTGAGTTCAGCAAAGGGCTACAGAAGCATTCCTCATATGAGAAAAGGCTGACAGACTTGACATTGTTCAGCCTGAAGTAGGGAGCTCTTATCAATATATATAAGTATCAAAAAGGAAGGCATCCAGAGGATGGGACCAGACTATTTTGTTGTCCAGTGACAGGATAAAAGGCAATGGGCCCTAACATAGGAAGATCCACCTGAACATGAGGAAAAATTCTTTATTGTGAAGGTGGCTGAACAGTGGAAGAGATTGCTCAGAGAAGTTGTGGAATCTCCATCCTTGGATATATTCAAAAGCTATCTGGACAAGGTTTTGTGGAACATGTTCTAGGTGATGCTGCTTGAGCATAGAGGTTGGGGTAGATGATCTCCAGAGAAAATCTCAACTACAATTTTGCTTTGCAATATTTATTTTAGAAACTCTCCCAACTGTAACATGTCACCTTTTTCTTTTTGTTTTGATTTTCATATCTTAAAAAGTGAATTTTATAAGCTAATTTCACCATTTCCCCCATCAGCTCTACTGTCTTAGGGCTGTCTTAGATGTAACCTGAATATAACAGACCATTATATTCATAGACTTGAATACAGATTTGAATAATGAAATATCGTTTTCATCATCCTTCTATGTACACATTGTAAGTTACCTGTTTTCCAGTTAAAGACTAATTGTTTTTCACTCATGTAGATGTTAGCTGACTTCAAGTACACTGTAACACTCCAAAGTCTGAATTAAGCATGGCTGTAGATCAGTCAGAAAAAATAATGACTAAGCAAGTATACACAATAAAACCTATTGTTATGTACTATTTCTAGCAAGTTACCTATACATTTCTGACTTGCACATATTGATGGACAAAGGGTAAGAAATTCTGTCTATAGAGAGCTTATTTTGAGATTTAATGTCAAGATTTTGCTAGCAGGTGTTTGAAACCAATATATTTAATGAAGTCTAACTTGAATTTATTTTAAATATGCAACATAAAAAGGAATAACAAAATTACGTGTTTTCTTATATTATCTGGAAGATAACTTGCACATATAAATCAGAATGTAATATGCATTTATGTGGCACTTCCAAAACAACATAGCTAAGCCAATGAATTCAAGTTGACCTTATTTCTGAAGGTGTAAGAATCTGAAATAAACTTCCCTTTTTTAGCTCTGCAATCCCACCATTTTAACAGCATTGGCCTCTAAGGTCAGACAACTTTAGCATTTTCTTAAAGGGTTACTTCATTTAAAGCATTATATTAAATGTGTTAAAATCATTCAGTTGTATTCTGTATCAAAGCTGGTTGTATTTGGAACCTTAATAAATGGCATCCTTTCATGTGGAGAGAAAGGAAGAAGGAAAGAGAGCTCTAAATTGTAAGCTAACGGAGTGTAAAATTTTCATTATCTAAATCTGTTTGAGTGATAAAAGCCTTATCATCACTAGAAGTCCCTAGCTTTTGTATTATTCTGAAACTTCACATAAATCAAATTATATACACTGCTTTCTAAAAGATGCCTTAAAAACTAAGCTTTCATTTATGCAGGTCTGAAATATATGATTGTGCCTTCTCTTAATAAAACAGCTACAGCATACTGAATATCAACATTCTTTCTCTAAATACACAAAGATACAGGTAAGGACAATTGATGTATATATATATAAATATATACACGTATATATATAATATGCATAATATATGTAATATATTATGCATATATACATATATATATGTATATAATATGTATATAATTTAAATTTAAATCAATAGCATAAAAACATGTCCTTGGATAATTAGAACAAAATTTGTACCTAAAAGCATTGAGTATTATAACATCTTTATTCAATACCTGAAAATATTACTCTCTCTCATTAAATAGTTGCCTTCTTTTCTTAACACAACCAGTCCAGTCATTTTATTATTATTATTTATTTATTTCATACACAAGAACTCAGATTTTTTCAGAAGAAGCAGCAGCTAATTAAATTTCAATAACTGCATCAACTTGCATAAGATGCTTAAGAGAATGTAAAAAAACATTTTAAAAAATGTTTAAGGTTTCCCTCCAAACATTGCTGAGCCTCATCATTAGCTAGCAATAGACAACTAGTATTATTGCTTACCTATAAGCTAAATTGACTGAACACACTTTAAATTGACACCAATTTTTAAATATGTACATTTACTAGACTAGACTTAAAAGTCAGGCAAGACTTTCTTACACTCTCTCCTCTGAAAAGCCACATCAAGGCTACTGCACTGTACGTTTCAGGTCTCTAATTCTGCAAGCTCAGTGTCTCCTTAGAGGAACTCTTATCAAGGACAAGGTGGTAGAAGATCAGAACTAAGCTAAAGACTCATGTGTCCCTGATGCTTTTGTCCAGTAGAATTTGATGACATTAACATATGTATAAGAGTTCTGTTGAAATGACTGCTTTCTATACTGCTTTGTCATGAATATAGTTCTGTTCAATATTTTCATAAATCACTCATATAACATAATAAGGAATATGAATATCCAATTTCCAGGCAACACAGAGCTTCTAGGATAAGAACAAAAATTAAAATTACCTTGACAAATTGCAGAAGAGACCTAGAAAGTTGGAATGTTACTTATTAGAAATAGAGACATTTAGGCAGAAATTATGCAAATGCATTGCTATACTTAATGCAGGAATAATCAATCAAATGCAAAAATACAGGATTTCTTAGTGATTTCTGAACAGTTTACAGAGCTGTATGAGGAGCTGCATAGTTAGGAAGACATGTAAGACCTTGCTTAACTCCTTTTATGACTGGGTAGAACCAATGGAGTGTAGGCCCCAGCATAGCTTCACACAAGTAGACTGGAATGTACTTGTGGCATAGATGGCAGCAACTATGACAATATAGTTGGACAAAAGTGACAGAGGAGTTTCATCTTTGTGTTTAAGACAACCTATCAGTCACAACTCACTAAATTCTGCTGTTAGTATAGGAGTACAATTCTGGAGCTCAAGTTGATTTCACACTTTTTTTTTTTAATTCTTAATTTAGAAGGTTGTATCCACACCCCGATTAAAATAAAATGCTTGCAAACTAAGAGGTAACCTGAAGTCCCATTTTCACGTTACCATACTAAGTTTTATTTTAAGGATATAACGACATTTCTAATCAGTCCACAAATATCTTCGAAAGCAAATTTCTCCAAGCAAGAAAAGTATATTGGAAAAAAATATATGTTTTAGTTCAAAAATACATGCTTAAGCTCTGAAAAATCTAATGCTGTTTTGTTGTTTTTGTTGTTGTTTGTTTACTTGTTTGTTTTCTGTTAGTGTTCTCTATTGGCAGATAGCACTGCACACATTTTACTACCTGGAATTAAAGACTTAACTAGTAGTCAGTTTTATCAAGTATTAAAAAGGTAGTTTTCAATTATTTATTTCTTGCATAAAAATCATTCTATCTACAACTAAACATGAAAAAATTTAAGAATTCAGAACCACTTACAAATTGAGAAAGAATTCATAAAACTTGAATAAACATAAAAACAAAACAAAACACGATAGTATCTGACTATCTTTCATATTTGCTTACATAGTTCATTTCACAGACAATATCACCATCACTTTACAGATTTGCCAACAGAGCAGATAGATAGATAAGATTAGCCAGGAATGACCATGAAGCCAGTTTAATTGTTTGAAGTTCTAATGAAAATGTGATGTGCTATTTACCAGAAAAGTCAAAACAATCAAGTTAATTTAAAATTATTTCTTTAACAGAAGTAATATTCTGGAAAATATTTATGATTTAAAACTGTAGACATACAGCTTGCATTTTGAATCTTTGAATATTTGAAAATTTCAGGACAATTAAAGGTTGTTTAATCGAGATTAAAATAAAGTAAGCTTTTCTTTGACACAGAATTGGCAACCATTTTATTTTCTCAAGAAAATATGTTTTTCTTCTTTAATTAACACTTCTAAATAATATATTGTATCATTTTTGACAATGTTGTATGTTCAGTATTAAAAATGATTGTTACTGATAGCTGTTACCAAATCAGCAGTCCTACTCATTTCTTCGCCATTCAATTTTCCCTTTCCCTCCTACACTCATGCTGCATAATATTGCCTCTCCATTTTCTCTGTCATTAGTCTGACCCTTCTGACATGTGATTCAGATCAGTAGTGTAGGCAGAAAATCACTAACTACTTTTTTTTTTTGTTTTGCCTGCTGTATTCGTTCAGTTTAGTAGGCTGAATTAATCCATGAAGTGGACAGATGAGTGTCAGAAATGAGGCAACTAAGTCCTCAAAATAATGTGCAGCTGAGAATGCAAATATGTGTAGTATTAATCAAATATGCAACCCAAACCATTCCCTGTCTTTTATATGCATTTTTACAAGATACCTTGTGTTCACAGAGACAAATGGCTATTCTAGTATTTATCTTGGTCCTGCTTAATTTGATTCCTCAAGGAATTCAGTGGACGAATATGAGGTTAGTCTTTCCCTCTACTCTTTTTTAAATGCACGTGTATATTTATGCAATTGTAAGCATTCTTCTCTATAGATCAAAGTTGAAGCTGTTGCTTGTGAAAATGAAATTGTACACTTGGCAGCTATAGAGCCAGTAGGTCACCACCAATAGAAAAGATGATGATTGAGAAGCCAAATCTCTATATTTGACTGCATTTTGTAATATTAATTTCATCCCACTTCATTGCTGTACATTGGGTACACAAATTTTTTCTGTGCAAGAGAAGATGATAGCACAGATTAGGTTTAGCATATTGTGCATACAGCTAAGTCACAGCTAGAGTTCAACTGTTTCCAAACAGCCACTTAACATAGATATTATGTGAATGGCATATCTACTTTCCCATATGTTGTGGTTTGATGGGAGGGTGGGGCAAATTTGGTAAGAGATGAATCCTCTTGCATTCCAGACAACCCTCAAAGGTTAGAAGGGTTGGGGGTAGCTGGACTTATCTCTTAATAGGGATACCAAATACTGTGGCCCAACTATAGGCCCAACTCTGGCAGTACCGGATTCATGAACAGTCTGTTGACCATAGATCTGATCGCCTTCCTAGGAGCGAATCGAGTTCCCGAATAGTGCAATCAACTATAAACTCGATTTTAGTAGTACTGGATTCACAGTCTGTCAACTGCCGATCCAATCACCTTCCAAACAGCGAATCAAGTTCTTGAATAGTGTGATCAACTACAGGCCCGACTCTGGCAGTATCAGATTTGCAAACACCCTGTCGACTGTAGGTCCAATCACCTTCAAACAAGTAGTCAAGCTCACAAATAGCATGATTTATTCAAATGCAACATTTACAAAGTAGGTTTCATATGTTAGTACAGGAAATTCTCTACCACGGTGTGGGGTTCTTAGTTAGTGCCGAGGGTACAAATACACAATCATCACTCGCTCAGAAAATGAGAGAGGGCTCTTAGTCTTGAGACATCTCCTCAGGCGTGTCCCTACACGAGGGGAAGAAAGGGGTTCAGTCTGTTGACTGATCCAGAGTTACAATGGAGTCTTCTCTCTCTCTTCTTCATTCTTCCCTAGTTCCTCTTCCTCCGTTCTTACCCTCTCATTCTTTCTACCTAGGTCTTACCATCCCATTCTTCCTTCCTATATCCCTCCTTAGTTCACCTTTTATATATTTTCTTTTATGTTTAGGTGGAACTTGAATGACTCTACTCATACTTACTTTCGTTATTGATTGGTTTAACAAAGTCTCCTGAATTAATCGAAAATCTAGAGAGCATGCTCAGTGCATAGTCGTTCCTTGGGAGAGGGTAACTTCTGGGATGGAGTTATTTATTGGTATTAGAATGAGATTAGAAGGAGGAAAAGTCTGAGCAAAATCTTTCGGAAGGGACTGATCTGCTACCATTGTTGGCCCAGCACCAGACATCACACTATGTGACTTATCAATCAGCTGCCCGGTACCACCAGGTTGCCACCTCTGCAGAGAGTACAACAGAGTTTGGCCACAGTGTCTTCACTCCACTCCACCCTCCATTCACTCATCAGCTGCATGGCACCATCAGATTACCACCTTGGCATGGAATCCAACAAAGTTTGGACGTGGTGTCTCCATTCTGCTCCAGTCTTCGTTTACTCTTATAAGTATGTGCTAGGAGGGCAGATTGTGTTGCCAAGGGAATCATGGAGAAGTAGATTCCACACATACCAACCATCCTGGAAGTGGTAACTGTATCTCACCTCAAGCAAGCCTCTGTAATGCCATAACTTCAGTTAGGCCCTAGTTTTTCTCCAAGTTCCCCTTTCTCGAGCAATTCTCTCACACCATCATTGAATTAATTAACTAACCTACCGTCTTATCTAATTTCCTTTTTATGCCCTAGTGAGATTGACTGTATACATATACATCCTATATGAGTATTATAGTCATTGGCTTTAAGAAGATGCATGACAATTTCCAGGAATGGCTATGTGTTCTTCTTAAATCAATCTATAGAATCAGTAAAACAAGTAATTTGCATTAGTAATTAATTTGTATAGACTATTATTTTTCTCTGTTTTACATGTTCTTTTAATACTATAATGTTTCATGTAATAGCTTACTTGGTGGGGAATAAAAGTCAATAGGATTCTGTTAACCTTTTTTAAAAAAAAAACATTTTATCAACAACTAAACATTTAGCTTCCATCAACTAATTCTGAACTGTTTTGGCAATTCCTTGTGCTGCAGTATTTCCCTACATTCACACAGTAACAGTAATACCTGCAGTCACCCAGTTATTACACCAGTTACTTTTGGCAAATATTTACTTTCAAAAATGTAACCAACAAAATTTGTTAAAATTACAGTATAGGATTTTTCTTTTTCTTTTCCTCTGATAAGCAGCATTTTTCATTTGCCTCTTTGCTTCTTAATCTTTTTACAAGGTACAGTATCAAACTTCTTGTACTATGCTCCTGTGTGTTTCTGTTTACACAAAACAGAAATAAAAAGTATAGAACTATGAAAGAAACAAAAGATGAGTCCGTAAGTACCAACCTGTTCGTAGAAAAATAAAAGTTATTTGTAATCATATCAGAAATACAGATCAGTCCAAATGAGGATTTACAATAGCAAGAATTTATGAATTCATTATATAAAATAACTTTTTCCTGAGAGACAAAAAAGTCTGCTTTTAACTAGTCTTGTTTATATAGGTTTACTTAAAGGTACAAATTTATATAAAACTTTTCACTTCTATCAATTATTTCTTCATCTCTTTTGTCTTCTACATGGATATCTCCTGTATCCTCCTCCTGGTCTTGGAGAGGCATTAGCTCTTAATTTTCATCTGTTATAAAAGTAGCTATCAGAAGTATATATACAAGCAATACACTGAAAAATTAAGTAAGTTTCTATAATTATTTAGTCTTTTATTCTAATTTGTTTCAACTTTAAAAATGGTTCTCTTATTGTCCTGCAGCTACTTTGAGTTCTTCAGTGCTAATTATCTGTTCAGTCTCTCATGCTCTATTATGGATTGTTCTTGTTCAAGGCATAAGCAAAACTGAATAGCTTCAGGGATTACAGAACAAAATGAAACATGGCATGACAGATATAGACTTATCCACACATTCTTAAAAAAAAAATCAGAATCAAAACAAAACAAAACAAAAAAGCCCCCCACACTTTTGGAAACTGTATATACAGTGACATTAAGGCTATCAAAACATCAACTGAAAAGAGAGTGAATGAAATATCCAATAACTTTTTTCAATAATAAAAGTTATAAAAAAAAATAATGTTGACGGGAAACCATTTTAGAAAATAATGCTTCCCTTTGCAAGCTGAGTGTTACATTTATGTATTTCTGTCTTCATTGACTGCAGTTTCCTGCCTATATAACTGAACTTAATTTCTCAATGACAAAGCACTCTGCTGATCGCTGCATCCCAAGCCAGCTTTCAAAGCAGATTACTTGTTTTGCAGATGCGCTCAGTATTTTGTCAGAAGAGCAAAATATAAAATAGTTATATTTCTTGTAATTACAATAAAAATAAGTGTTTTTCTGTTTATTCAACATCCAGGATATTTCTTCATCATTATGGAAAACTATTTATTTAAAATCTTGACCTATTTCTCTCTTTAGGTGAGATGCTGGTAAAATCAATAGTGGTCTTCACCTCTCAGTCTCTATTTACTAGTAACCATTACTCCCAGAAATCTGTGTCCCCCTACTAATTTTTAAGCATGGCTATTCCTAAGTTCATATGTAATGGTGTTCTAATGTGATAAAGTCTCTACAGTCTCAAGATAAAGTCTCAACCAGTCTAATGTTCAAAGAGATAACAGAGTTTGTCTCCTCTATCTTCCTCAAACAAGTCTAATTAATAAACTTTTTCCATGATACAAGATCTAAGGCAGTAAATGATTAAGTTTTTAAGTAAGCTGCCTAAGATTTAGAAATCACTGAATTATCACTATCAGAATTTTATGAAGTGAAATATGACATGAGATCCTAGCCTCAGAGTAATTCAGATTTTCCATTTGTTCTCATGCAGTTTTTCACTAGTGGTTCCTATAATATATCATAAGTAACAATCATTTCATTATAAAGTGGAATGTGGGGGGGCTTGTGAAATATAAAAGCATTTAGAAATAAAGAAATCATATGATTTCTTTCTAAAATCATATGATTTTAGAAATCATAAAGAAATTCAGCTTGGAAGACTGCATTTGAACTCAAATTGTACTCAGTAATTGTAGCAAATTCCTTCCAAGCTTTATACCTGAAGCAGATGGAAGCAGATTGCATGAGGATATCAACCCTTTCAAATTACAATAGTTTATGATGCTCATCTGCATTTTAATCAGATATAAAGGATTTATTCCTGAAATACATCATGGAAGACTATTTCCACCTCCTGGAAATGCACCAGAGAGTTTATAGCCAATCAAGCAAAATATGTTGCACATTTTCACTTTGTATATATTTCTCTCTAGAGTATCCAATATTAAATGGATATAGGTGTCAGTGATTTTATTAACAACTATATATAATCCTGTCAAAATAGGTACCAGAAAACAATTTTTCATGCCAAATCCACTTTATTTTGGATTTAATTCCTAGGCTCAACAAAAAGATGAATTGTTGATCTCATCACATAATGTTGTTTTATCCAAAATGTGGTGTAATACAATGCCAGCAGATAAAGCAAAACATGTGCAGTCAGACACTAGGAAAACTGTGTGATATGAGGGAATAGAGAATGTTCACATATATTGTCATATTTAGTCCTGTAATCGGAGAGGGCATGAATTGGAATTAATTCTTTCATGCACAAAGATAGAATAGCAAAACTCAAACTAATGGTAAATCAAGAATAAATGGTATAGTAACAGTAAATCAAGAATGAAAGAAATTAAATGACCTAGAAACCATTATACCAAACAGCATGATAGCTAATTGATAAGAGTGATTTTATGAGTCAACTATAGAGGAAACATTTAACAAAAGAAATATTAAGAAACTAATTGCAAATCACATACATTGAAGAATGAGCTGATATTAATGATCAGTACAGATTTTGCATAAAGAGTACAGGATAGAGACATGTCTCCTTCACTTCATAAATTTATACCTGTCTTACTACAGGCTTTAATACTGCTGATTATTATTAGTAGTAACATTAAATAAATGTTTGGGTCTTAACTAGTACTTACAATTTCTTTATAGAGCAAATTATATTTCAAATTTTGAGTGTTTATGACTTTATCTGGAACATAATGGCCATTATGGCGCAAGAATATTACTAATTCTGGGTTACATACTGAGTTTTGACAAGGGGCTACTAGTGTGTGCAATGGAATTAACACAATTGATAATTATCAGGAAGTAAAAATACAACACTGTAAAATTGGATGTGTCCTTTTAATGTTTCAAATAGTTTGATAAAGTAGAGGTGATGCATTTTTTTTCTCCAGTGACTACCAAGGTCGACTTCTTGATTTGCACACTAATCTTAGTACAGTTAGTTCTTTTGTTATGATTTGAGACCTTTGTTATTATGATTTTTACTCTGCTTATGAGGGCTGTTTGGTCACGTTCCTTCACTATTCAGTGTAAGTATAAATCTTCTTTCCACAAAGTGTATTATATTTTTACTATCAAAATAATATTATTTTTAATAGATATCTGATATGAGGACTAAATGAATATATTAATTTCTGTCCTGAATTATCCAGTTATCCAAAAATTATCCAAGTTTTGTCTTTGATTGTTTAAATGCACCCTATTTCCAAAATTTATTCTCCAGATCTATACATTTTCATAATGTTGACTACCTTTTCTTATTCTAACCTATTGTGTAAGTATAGTAGTAGGATATTTCTATATTGGAAAAAGGGAACACACAAATGACACTTTTACAGCTTTTACATCATGACAACAGAGAGATTACTTTCCTGAAAAAAAAAAGTTTTCAACAATTGGCTTTACCATTGTAATGAGTTGAAATTAAATTTTCTGTTTTAATAAGGAAGAGTATTGGTATGAGAGATTTAGTCAGATAGGGTATGAGGCTGTGGCTGGAAGTGAAGTTAACAGGAAAGTAGAGAGTAAAACATATCTCCATATCTCCATATCTCCATATCTCCATATCTCCAATATCACTGTGTGCTAGAGGAAAAAGTCATTCAAGCAAGATTTTATTATTAATGGCATAGCAAAGTTAATCTAAACAAAAATAGCAGATGAAGAGTGTGTATAATGTTGATAGAATATATATTTTTCAGGAAAAAATTTTCAGAATAATCTGATAAAATCCCACATAAATAACAGCTGATAGTTTAGAAAAAATGTATTTAAAAAAAAAAAAAAAAAAAACATTTCCTAGTTGATGAGTCGTTCAAATTTTTCACATAATCAAGGGAGCTGCTTCTATCAGGAGGAATGGGGGATTCTGTTCAAAGGTGAGGAATGTTTGAAGTGTTTTCAAACACACACACACACACTAGAGAGAAGTCTTCTTAAGTAAACAATACTTATAAAACACTTTACATGGCTACCCTTGAAAATCCTTCTCATTTTCTCATCAGAAACAAAAATGGCGATTTTTAGACTATTCATGAACTTTATTTCTGAGGCAGTATCTGACCTGTAAATGTACAAAGAATGAAAAGTGACTTCCTCAATGATAAAAGAAATGTTGATATATGTGATATTAATTTAATTTCTCTTGATTTTTATTAATGCTTTAAAGTATTTTGCATGATATATCAAGTGTAAAAAACTGATTACATAGGTATTATTTCGCTACTTCTTGATCTTTTACCTGACATTGACTTCAAAAAACATATCCAGTATCAGCTAAAGACCTGACCAAGATCTGAAATTAAATCTGTGCCAGATTTATTTTAAACTTTGCATTTCATTTGGTTAATTATATGAATATTGTACATTCTTTGCTCTCTGCTTAAAAAAACAAACAAGCAAAAAAATGTCAAAAAGAGCTATACTCTCCTTGTTTGTATATTCACAGATAAAGCAGGTTTTTTTTGAATTATAAAGCACTCCACCTTTCATTTGCTTTCCTGTCATATCTAAAACATTTCAAAATTCAAATTCTTGTTTTAATCATCCTAAGTCATAACAAGAAAAACTGTTCAAAATTCAGCTTTACTGTTTCCTTTCTGTAATTTTCTTTCTTACCTTTTTTTTTTTTTTACTGATTACTTAAGAACTACCACAAACACAAATTCAACAGAGTAATGTTTTAAAGTAGATTCCAAAGAACTTTTCTCTACACCAACATCCAGTGGTTTAATATGTAATATTAATAATAATATCCACTAAATATGGAGTTTTCTTTTTTTTTTTTCAAAAAGTGATTTGCTTCAATGATTAAAATTCCACTTACCTTGTAATCTAGCTGTTGCCAGAAAGGCTGGATTGACGTGTCAAGGCTGCACAATGAAACATATGCTACAGCTGCTTCACTAACAAAATCTGTAGAGAAAAATGAAATGCATATGAATTTTCTGTGTAGGTTTTCCCTTCTTTTTACTGAGAAGTTCACCTTTAACAAATCATTTTATTGTGTACAAAATAGATAAGCCTAGTCAAGTAAACAGTCTATTTCTTAGTGCTACCAAAAATGATACACATGTTATAAGTAATTAATGTGGAGAAAACCATTTAAAATAACATATATATTTATATAATATTTATATTCCCATGTGATTATCCTGTGATTATCCTCAAGTTTTTCCAAAATTGCAGATAAGTAATATTATCCATATAAGTTGCTTCTATCTTTTTTAGCAAATCGTAAATTCTTTGTACCTTTCTTAGCAAATTGCTTTTTTTTTTCTTTCTATTTTGTTTCTACAACATAAAGTATCATTTGGGGACAAAAATAATTCTCTATAGCAAAAGTCTCATCTGTTAAGGAATCAGGAGGTTATAGGGTAAGTTGTTCTTTATTATTTTGACTTTACACTATGACTTGGTGCCTGAAGCAAAAATGAATCATGTAAACATACTGCTACAGATATTGCTATATAGATCCCATGATGCATCATAGTCTTTCCTATAATAAAACTGTTTGGTATACTGCACAGTTTGAAAACTATCTTGGACATAAGGCCTCAGAGGAAAAATGGGATCATAAGGCTTTAAGATGTCATCCATCCATTGACAGCTATTCACCCAGAATATGCATTTATTTTCTATCAGCTCAAATCAAGCAAAAACTTTCAGCAAGCTGAAATATTACAAACCAGGATGATCCCAGACGATAGGATACACTTAATCTTTATTTTCCTATTGGAAACTCTTTATACTGTTGAAGATATATTTTCAATAGACAAAAAAACAGATTTGCAAGTTCATATCAAAATAATTCTTAAAAATTAGAAATGTTTAAGGAAAAATCAATTTAAATTATTTTTAGAAACACTTTTGTGAGCCACAAACTTCTTAGCCAATGAGTAAACAAAATCTGTAAGGCGATGATGTAACAAAATTTACTCCAAACTGGAGTAGATATCTTTAATAGACAAAAATCTTCTCTTATTTCTTCTGTGGTGTCAGATATGGAAGTTCTTTATCCCGACTTGCTTACTAAACCTTTTTTGAACAGCACTTTACTATTAGCATCTCACAAAGTAGATTAGATTTCTTCAGTTCAAGTCACTCACTAAGAATGCGGAGTTACACTCCTCAAGAAGTAAACAGTCCTAGGTAGCATGTTACAGTCTCAGACATTAAAATATCTACAGTTTTCTTGCCAAAGTATATAACACAGGTTAAGCTCACTAGGTACTACAGTAAACACAATGTTTTATTAGCAAATCAATATTTTTATGTTCAAATAATAAGTACAAGAAAAAATAGAACTAGTGAAAGAATAAGGCTAATGCCGAGACTATTCAGATACCACTGTTAATCCAAATCTAGTCATAAAAATAAATATTCCTCCTAAAAAAAAAAAAAAAAAAAAAAAAAAAAAAAAAAGATATTAAGTTCAAAATTTAGGAATTTGCAAAAAAAAACAAGGATTGTGCCCAGACTAAAATTACATTAAAATAAGAATTTGTCATATTCTTGCATGTTTTTAGATCTTTCTCTCTCCCTCTCTCTGCATGTATTGTATTTATGTATGTATAAATATATATATGTATGTATGTATGTATAAATATATATATATATGTATGCATGAGTATATATATATATAAACCAAGGTAAGTAAATTGTCTATGTGCCTCTCACTTCTCAAACTCAGAGGAAAATAAACAACTCTATGTAGTTTGGAATACTGTATGAATCTCTCACTGACAGAATTTAGACATTGACTTTTTAAGACCCTTAAGAAAAAAAAGGGTATTATATGTTTTCATTCCCCACTGTTTATAATATATACAAAATAAAATAGGTTCAAAATAATATCTTGAAGGAAATCAGAAATTTTAACTGAGACAGTCTGAACACTACATTTTGACAGCTATTATGCTGTCCAAACGTAAATTATCCTACCACTTTCCTGTTTTTTTAGCAATTGGATATTGTGAGGAAAGACTGAATGAAAATAAAGTCAGATACTATATTAAGGAAAAGTCCTGGAATACCTTTGTCCAGATATACATGCTGATTGGGGCTGTTTTACTGAGTCTCAGGAAAGCAAACACAAGTAAACTCTAATGCAAAAAAACTGAAGGCATGAAGCACAGCCTCTGATCAAGTGAATTTATGAGATGGTTTTCTTGCTATGATAGTACGACAGCTAGAGCTGTGCTATTTACCATTCAGTGACAGACTGCAAATGAACGCAGATCTTGAGAAGCAAGAAGGTGCACCACACGTGCAAGAGGAAATCAGCCAGAATGGAAACATTGAAACTGCCTCTGAGCAATAGCTGACAGGACAAAGCAGAGTGTACAGAAAGAGTTTTATTCTACCATAAAACATACAAGTTTGAGGAAGCACATTATTCACTACCTACTTGGCTGTATACCTTTTTAAGAGGTAATACCAGCTAATTAACCAGAACGATAGCATTAATAACAAAGAATTTCTCAGTTTATTAACATCTGCCTTTCAATATAAAATTTGGAAAAGTCCAGTTATTCAATACTCAGGGATAATCTAAGAATGGGGTACTTTTTAATCTTCAGTTGTTATTTGGAGTTTAGCAAGGAAATTAGAGAAGAGGGATTGCTCACAATAATGTGTGAACATTACACGGGCTTTTGTTGCTATTGCTGCTATCACTGAACCTCTGCTCATCTGGAGACCACTATACATGATTGCCAACCACCTGGTTCAGAAATATATAGGCATATGGCACAATTATTAATACTGACCCCAAAGCTACTGCAGTAAACACGTTCCAAGTTTGAAAAGCTATTTGGTAAATATTCATTTAACAAATGTAAATAAATGTGTTCTGCCATAAATGCATTTCTATAAATACACCTGTTTTCATTCTCAAAGCAAAACTTTGAATGCCAAATGTTCATCACAGTTTTGTGAATTAAGCATGTTCAATCTATGACTTTTATGTTACTCCATTAAATTTAAATAAAAAAGGAGAGTGGTAAAATATATATACATTACAATTTTAGGAATAAATCTGATCCATATTCACATACACAATGCGAGTAACATCTGAATTTGCAGCCAATTTGCAAATACAAACAGAACTCTTGTTTTTAAACAAGTCAAAATTGATGAGAATGAGCATAGCAACAAAATGGTAGAGATCATAAATTTGAAGGAATCATCAGAAAAGAAATAAGAAAAAAAAATACAAAACCTGACAGTAAACTTCAAAAATGGCATTTTTTTTTTTTTAGGGAAATTAGCAATAAAAAAAAAAGTTGGAATCAAAAAAAATCCTTATATCATCAAACATTTTACTCCTTTTAGGGTTCCTGCTATCCTTCATACCTGTGTCTGTAGTATTCACACTGCTCTTTGAAGCTTGGTATATCAACTCTCAACTGCTTCATACTTATTCCATTCACAACTTTTATTCCAGGTATTTCAGCCAGTGCATGACTCAGTGTTTTAAAGATAAGAGTTCTCCAAAGCAAACAAGTAAAATAAAAATTCTTTGGATCTCTGAAAAGTCAGATTTAATCATTAAAAACTATACTTGAGTATCATAAGATACAGGTCTTCATATAAGGTAATCAAATCCTCCAAAGATAAGCTTTCTTTACAGTAACAAAAAAAGGACAATATTTTTTGGACTTATGTTTCCAGAAGAATTAAAAATACTTTAAATGAAATTTATTGTTTCAATTACATAGCTCAAGAGAATTAATTAATAAAATGAAAACCATTTTCAAAAGCAAAATATTGCCAAAAAGTTTTGTTTTCCTGTGAAAAGATTCATTACTAATTTTTGAATCACTGTTATTATCATGTCACAATCAAATCTACTTGCTGTTAAGAAAAAACTCTATAGTTAATATTCTCCATATTGAAGTCCCTGTCTCATAAAGTTCTTACACACTGTAATATAATATACACTATAAAAACTAAGTGAATGAGATGTTTTCAGGTGAATCAAATATGACTTAGTGAGGTTCATAGTTAGCTAGATACACAAGTCCAATTAATTTGCAGCATGCCTAATGTTCAAGCCTCAACATTTGTATTAATATTCTTTGTTTTTTTTTAATTTATTTAGTTAAGGACAAAAAATAACAGATAATATAATACAGGAAAACAAGCAAACAAAACAAAACAAAACAAAAAACATACATTTGTTTTTATTCCTCCCAACAGTAAATTAGAAAACAAAAATCACTTTCTTTCTGTATTTCTCCGCATTAGCTCTGACAGCAAACTACATTCTTAATGACAGATTCTAATGTACATTCCTGTTCTAACAGATGGAGAAAAAATAGAAATAATTCAAATTGAAACCACACTTGACAATTAAATGAGTTTAAGCAAACAGATTATTGCAAATGAATTTCCTATGAGAGAAGAAAGCTGAAGGAGAAGTGAGATGAGTTGAAAAGCCGACTTTAAGGGCCTAAACATGGAAAAAAACACATTGTTCACACTGCAGTTGTTAACTTTCATTTTTTAATTTCATTTGCTTTCAAGTCGACTGGATAAAGGTTGCACAGGTGGAATAGCTTGTAAAGCTAGTACTGCTTTCCCACAAACTTTCCTCCAAGCAAGACCTCAGACCTCTGGGTCTCTAGATGCACAGCTGATGGATTCTGCAAAGTGCTTTCCTTAACCCAATTACTTCCCAAAAGTTTTTAGATAAATCCTTCAAAGATGAAGCCTTCACAAGTTAAAAACTACCTTGAACTATGTCATTGCAATTACCTTATTTTAATTTAAATTTAATCTGCGTGGGCTAATATGGTTTGGTAAATGCCAAGAGAATAGGATTTATTTATTTATTTATTTATTTTGTAAAACAATCGCAAATTGTTCCTGACAGACAAATGGTTTTGTGGGACCTAAAAAGAAATTCTCAAGCCCTCTTCCAACTCCAGACAGTATCCAGTTCTTTATTGGGTTCATACTTCCATGCTTCCCTTTGGAACCAGAACAAATGACCAGCACAGAGTTTACCCAAACATATAAAATGGCAATTCTCTTTTTAAAAATAAAAGAGTGCAAAGAGAAAACATTTTCTAAATTACTACCACAAATAAAAATGTTTCATGTACACTTATAAATCATCTTTGTTACTCTATGCTGGACCCTTTGCAGGAGTTCTACATCCCTCTTACACTGCGGAGCCCAGAGCTGCACCCAGTACTCAGGTGTGGCCTCACCAGAGCTGAGTAGAGGGGCAGCTCTCGTCCTGCTGGCAACGCTCCTCCTGATGCAGCCAGGATCCCATTGGCCTTCTTGGCCACGAGGGCACATTGTTGGCTCATGGTTAACTTCATAATTTTAACCATAGAAGAGACAGAAGAGACCATGACATTTCTCCTATTTTTGTACTTGAAATAAAAAAAACTATCCAATAAAGTAATATGTGTTGTTGTTGATTAGATCTTTGCTAATTAACAAAAGGGAACATAGACTGATCCCCATCTTAATGGCATGTAGCATTGACTTACATCTAAGATTTCCTAAGATATAAGACTTTTCCTAAGAAGTTCTGAATTGATTTGTTTTGGTGTAGAGTGATAAAGATGATTCATGGACTGGAGCATTTTTCTTATGAGGAAAGACTAAGCGAACTGAGCCTGTTTAGCCTGGAGAAGATTGAGAGAGGATCTTAAAAAGAGGTACAAATATCTGAGGGGAGAATGTAAAGAGGATGGGACAAATCTCTTCTTGGTGGTGGCCAGGGACAGAAGAAGGGGTAATGGATACAAGTTGAAACACAGGAAGTTTCATCTCCATATGAAGAAGAATTTCTATTGTGTGACAGACCACTGGAACAGGCTGCCTGGAGAGATTGCGGAGTCTCCCTTGGAGATCTTCAAAACCCTCCTGGTTGTGACCCTGTGCTCCGTGCTCTAGGTGTTCCTGCTGGAGCAGGGGGATTGGGTTAGATGATCTCTAGAGGTTCCTTCCAACCTTCTGTGATTCTGTGTATGTGTGTTCATATGTAAGGAATACTATGTGTTGGTATGTATGAAATATGTAATGTCAGAGTACAATTTGGAGGAGCATTATTTTTCAAAATTAATATCAATTAAATTATCAAGAAACCACCATCCTGGAATATACCTGTTTTGTCATCAAACTGCATTAACTGAAAAGAAGTGCAAAGTCCTATATTTTACTCTTTATTTTTTAATTTTTAGTCTATCTTGCTACTCTATTTCCCACTAACATAACTGCTTAACTTTATTTATGTCAGCAAAAAATAATGCACACTAATAAGCCCATTATATGCTCATTAACTTCAGGCTTATAAGAAAAGATCTGTATCAAGTTATCTTTCATCATTTTTCTCCCCCACACATTTTCTTTCTTTTTCTTCTTCCCCAAGGCACAGTTTGAAAGCCTAGAGACAACATAAGTACTTTACTCTTTTACCATCCAACCTCTAGTCCCTACCATCCTTCTCTTCAGCCACCTGCCCTCTCAAATTAATTACAGCTCATCTTGATCTTCTGTTCTGTGTTCATCCAGTATTTCTTCTATTTCGGGAGAACTTCTCAGCCACAATATTTTCACATAATATTTAACTTTGTATTCCTAATGTACTCATGACTTCATTGTCCCCATTGTGAAGGATTTTTCAGTTTTGGCCACCCAGTTTTATTTGTAATTTGAGCACCAGTTTCATTCTAAATGAATTGTTATCCCTGAGAGGTTATATTCAGCCTGCTTGCAAACTGCTCGCAAACAGAATTAGTGACAAAATCCCTTCTCTGTGAATCCTTTACAAATTATCTACATCTCTTCTTATCACATCATAGCCCAATGAATCTTGAAGTTATATATTCATACACCAAAATACCAATCTGTCTGGTTCTCATTACCTTATCTAAAATGTTTGAAACTGTCTGGTTCACCAAATCGCAAGGATTGCTTCAAGCTCTCTGAAATGCTCAGAAGGTGCTGTAATAATGATATTTTGAATATCTAAACCGCTTGTGCACCCCAAAATACGTGTCTCTTTTTTTTCCTTTTTGTGTTCAAGATAGAGTGGTTTAGAGAATCAGTGCCATCTTATTTCATTCCATAATGAACTTCCTCTTTCAGATTGATGTGCTTGAGTTCCCTACATTTCATGAACAACTAATCCATACTGAGCACTAGAGAGCTGCATTATTTATCTGCTTGTGTCCTCTTTATATCATATTACCTTTACATGCAAAGGTTTCATCCTATAATTCAGCTGAGTTCAGTGTTATCTTTATTCCTAAGCATTTCTACAGCACCAGCTCTCTAAATGATATACAATGTAAAACCTTCCTTAATGGGTCCCAGAGAGCACAGTTGATAAAAGGTATTCATTTATCAAAAGCCCTACTTCAGCCATCAACATGTTCATCTGAATTGATACTTTTTTTTATGCAGAGGCTCTTGGATGCTCAACACACACATTACAGATGCATTGCTGAATGACAGCAGTAGAGAGAAAGAAAAAGGTCACCCATCATTAATTGTTTGTCCATGTCACATTAGCAGTGCTAACATATCCTACACCAAACTGATTGCCAGGTAGCAAAAGTGAAACATTTCTGTATATTTTACACTCTGGAGTGGGTATATTAGATCATAAGATTATACTGTAACTATGATCTGTGAAGTCATGTGATAAAACATTCACCTCCACATGAACAAGCATGGAGAGGCATTAGCATGTGGGGCAATCCAAATGATACCCTGGCCTGGCTTTTCTCAGAGCCCTCACAAGAGCCCATCAAGGGCGCTTTTCTGCAAGCACAGGTATGACATTGGACGGAAACCCAGCTGACCACCTAGGAGAAGAGATGTGTTACCTGGATTTTCCCAAGGCCGTCCTGAGAAACACCATCAGACCCGCAGCCTCTGCAGGACACTCAGGACAGTGAGGTAACGGGAGCAGCTCCTCAGAGCTTTTGGGCTGTGGGGGGAGCAGGGGGGTCACTGCTTGAGGGTGCAGGATGCTGCCTGGCGAAAAGCACTTTGCAGTTATACAATATTTTGGGATTGCATAGTCTGTCCTATCTTGTTTTCAAATTATCTTTTAAGTGTCTCCCTGGGTGAGGAACTCTCTCTCCTGAGTGCGTATGGCCATCTGAGGACCATCAGGTGGATGGATGGCACTATGGGGTAGGGGGCCCATGTGCCTGCCATGATGCAGCTAGAGCACACAAGGGTCTGCAAGGGAGACTGCGATTGCGAGCAGACATTAAGGCAGTTGTGCCAGCAAGTAAGTGCAAGATCACAGTGGAGTTGACTATGGGACAGACCAGGAAGTTTGAGTCGAGTGCTGGAAAGATCATGGGGTCAGAGGGTCAACTGAAACCTGTTTGTTAGCAGGTATCTGTGCACGTGTTTCTAAGGTTGAGGCACCTGGACGGGCAAGGATCCAGGACCAGTTACCATAATGGGACATGTATAACACCAGCCTTGCTACTTGTTGGACCTGGAGACACAGCTGCAGCAGTCTCACCCTATGGGGAGACTGGATTCAACTTCCTTATCTAACATGGTTCTATAAAGAAAAGTTGAAAATCAAGCAGGAAAAAAAAAATGGCATGTATAGAAAATATATTTTTTTCTAATTTGCCTACAAGACTTTTGAAAATTTTAATATTTACCTTGAAAGAACATACTAGAATCTTTGACTGAAAACAGAGGACCTCAGGATTAATGGTAACTCTCATTAGGTAATGAGATAGTGCTCGATGTAAGTAGGTTTGAAAAAAAAAAATCATTAACTGCAGCAATGAAGAGCTGAATCTGATGATAAATAGGGTTCTTCCAGTGTTACTTTTATAATATACATGCTAAGTACCTTGACCTGTTTTGTAAGCATGTCCTCACCGGCCTATTTGCACACTAGACAAAAACAAAACTTGTGATTTTGTAAGCAGTTTTTAATTCTTCATGATATCTTCTTGTAGAAGTGTCAGTAAACTGTCACTGGTAACTCTTCTTCTTTTATAAAGACAATTTTCTAAAGCAACAAAGTTCATTTCTTTTCCCCTAATAAACTTGTCTTTGCCCCTCTGAAGAGGTAGTGACTCAAGCTCCCAATACACTCTGTAGCTAAGGAGCTTGAGAATTGCATCCTATTGAGGTCAATGCTGTATTTTTATATGTTTCACCTTAGTAGATTTAACTATAGTTTGAATCATCAGGTAGATATAAGAAACATATTCCAAGTATTTTAAAATGGGTCATGATCTTACAATCAAATCAAAAAAAATACACAAGATCACAAGGCATAGAAAGAAACACCTACACTGAGAAATCTTGGAAATAATTTCATTGAAGGATAAATTTCATTTCAGGGTGTTTGAATGCTGAGCAAGATTTAGGCGATTTTACTACTTCCTTTTCTCAGCAGTGTTCATTCACTAGTACTCTGAGTTACAATAGTATGAAGAATTTCAAAATGAAAAGTTCTATAATGATTAGCACTTTAGAGATTTCAATAATTAATCTTTCAAAGTCTTTCAAGCCTATTGCAACTAAACTTAAAATAAAAAATACACATAAGAAAATAATTAAAACAATAACTTTAGAAATGTATTAAGTGAGAAAACAATATGCAATTTTAAGGTCTAATTCTGTTCCTGATTCAATATGTTTAACAGATGCACTTAGTGAAATAAATTTAATCCATGTACACTCTCAGATGGGGAAGTAATTTCATTGGATAACTTATATTACTCAGGATGGAATTTCCCATAAAACTGGTCTAAGAAAAGACATAAATATAGTGCTACATTTTAAGCAAAAAAAAGAAACCACAAAAGCTAAGAAGTTTTAAAAGAAAAGAGAGACACTTTAAGGGAGCTGGTACAATTTTGCTGTCGGCATAACTAATGCAATTGAAAGAAGAGAGGGAAGATGCTTCAGATAATATATTCAATGTAAGGGAAAATTAAGGTCAGGACGTTCTAGGGCCGTAGGGTAAAACTTGGGATCATATTTCCTAAGTTACTGAGGACTCTGGAAAGATTTTCTTCTGGGGCATAGAATTAAAAAGCCTACTTATGATACATTTCTTCAGTGAAATGAAAATAAAAATAAAACAAACTCCCACAATTCTTCCCTACCTAAGCACTTGCTAAAGAAAGGCATCCCCACACTTTAGATAACATAGTTGAATTTTTCTGTTTTTAATTATTTATACTTTATATTAAATAACATTAAATGTATTTATTAGAGTTCATTTGGATTAAGAACGGAATAAAGACAAAGCTAACAGCATAAGATTAAATGGCCTGTCTCCTCGGTGTTTTGAATTTCAGATTTTCACCTTGATTCCAACCATATTTGAGAATAATAAATGCGTATGCCTAAGCCCTGCCAGCAAAGCTCAGTGCTACAGTCATTTGCAGTTTCTGTGAAAACACATCTTGTCTTACAGTTGAAATTATGCTAGTTTAAGTGGATTACATATTGAGGTTCCTGCCCTATATTCACTTAGTCCTTACTAATGACAATTTTGCTTGAATGGTGCACTTACCTACATATTTTTATGAATATCTGTGACCTTGCCATAATAATATACTTTGTTAATACATTTGATTAAGATCTCCCCTAGGTGTCTAGTGATATCACAAAGTATTGTCACACAACTGGTTTCAGTACAAATATAGAGTACAAATATACGGATTTACAGTACTTTATTTATTTTAGTCAACTAAATCACACTTTCTTTATGCTCTACAATCACTGAATAGCTGAGTCTAACAGGCTTATAGCAAGTAGCTGTGTATACAGTGAAAACTGCATGTTTGGAGAGTCAGATAGAATGTTTTAATATATGTCTACAGTTGCTCATGATTATACAGTATTATAGCTGTCATGATAAGATATCTAATGCAGCACACAGCAAAGCAGGAAACACCACATACTTCTTATGCACACTTGAAAACTTCAGAAGAATATCCACAGTATCTTTCCTCCTGGGCTCATAAAAAACAGGGATACAGAAGTCAATAAAATGACACTTAGGCCATCAAAACTATAAATATACAGGGTTTTTCCCTCTCATTGAGTTATTTGAGATTTGTTAATATAAGGATCTTCATATAAGGAATTTTAAATATCCTTAGAAGAAATTCAGTCATGCATACTTGACATGCTGCTTGTTATCCAGCAACAAGTAAATAGGATGCTTTATGCATAAACATTAGCATATAATGAAACTAGGTCCCTAAAATAGGATGCTGCAAAGCTTCCATTAGCCTAGAAATCTATACCATAGTGTAATCAAACATATAAACAAAACATTAAGTAGTTATTTCTGTAACATCAATTACAGGCCACAGATGATTTAGCAAAACAGAAATAAAATGAAAGATTAAAAATTCCATGCCATTCAGTAAATCTTAAACAAATCACATAGGATGTGATAGAAGGAACCAGGAAGAGAGAGACATTACAAGCAAACAGTAATGGGTTCAGTGGCATTTCTGGGAGAAGTAAAAGAGCAGTCACCAGTAATGATGTCAAGTTGTAAAAGAACAGAGGTCTTGTATCTTGACTCCTGAATATTTTCTCAGAATTATTTCAAAATTCTAATAAAATTTTCAACACACACATGTACTCATTGCTTCATGTCTTAAATAACATGTCATGCAGAATTTCCTATTTTTTAGAAATTAAAATAACAGACAGAAAGATTTTTGCAAATGCTCAGGATTTCACACTCTGAACAATATCAAAAGTCTTCCTGGTTTTGAAAGTGCAACTGTACATACTGGATAAGCATAAGTTCTTATCTGCTAACCACATAGATTACCTCAGTTTTCACTAGGTCTCGCAAAACTACAATCCAAACAGTTCATATTGTTCACATTTTTATGTTGCTGGAAATACTATGTATGTTAAAATATTTAAAACCACCATAGGAATAAGAAAGACAAAAATTATTTCAAATGTCATTTTAATGTGTTTTTTTTAATGCCAAAATAGAAAGAATTGAATGCTTGACTCAAGTAATATAAATATACATATATACTTGAGAATTACACATATGGAAAGACTTTTATTTAAAAAGAAATGAATTGGGAAAGTAAGCTAAAAAAGCTGTCTTCTCCAACACAAAATACAGATGCAAGTTTTTCCCAGAAAAAAATGTTTCTATAAACAACTTCTCATTCCTACGTTTATCATGTCAAAACTCTGAGGCTTCATAGACCTAAATCCAAGGAGTAACCCTTAGGTTAGCTTCACATCTGTACTTAGTATCTCCTACATCGATTTATTTTCTTATATGCTGACTTTTTAGATGGAACTGTCCCTTGTCTTATTTTAAGTCAGCAATGAACTTATTCTTAATGCAAGTCTGATTCACAGATTCCCAGAGTACACACAACAAATTGATTCTTTGTTTTCTGATTTATTTTTCATTATTGTATCACACAAGGATGACTTATGGGCCATCTATACTCTTAATTAAAAATATTTTAAAATGAAAGTGGTTAAAAAAAGAGATTTTTTTCATATGAAAAAGAAACAAAAATGTAGCGAGGACTTGCTCACTTCAACCATGACATTGCCCATCTAAACAAATAACTGCAATTCCTGATATGATACATACTGCAGTTTTGGTCTGGTGGGCAGAAAGCATGTTACCAGCACCACAGTTATGCTGGGAAGACATGGGTCAGAAATGGGAAAAGAGCAAATACTCCACAACTGCTGCTGGTTCTTCTCCTGTTGGTAATCTTGTGGTTCCTGAAGAGTTATTACAGAATCACACACAGAATCACAGACTGTTTAAGGTTGGAAGGGACCTCTAGAGATCATCTCGCCAAAAGGCCCTGCTCCAGCAGGGACACCCAGAGCACGGGGCACAGAGTGGCATCCAGGCAGGTTTGAAGATCTCCGGAGAAGGAGACTCCACAACCTCTCTGAGCAGCCTGTGCCAGGGCTCTGTCACCCTCACAAGAAAGAAGTTCTTCCTCACATGGAGGTGGAACTTCCTGTGTTTCAGCTTGTACCCATTACCCCTTGTCCTGTCACTGGCCACCACCGAGAAGAAATTGGCCCCATCTTCCCTACATTCGCCCCTCAGATACTTATACATTGATCAGATCTCTTCTCAGTCTTCTCCAGGCGAAAAAAGGCCCAGATCGCTTAGTCTTTCCTTATAAGATAGATTATCTGTTACTATTATCTGCTAGGGCACAGAGCCTTCTATTTCTGTATGAGGTGTATGAAGTAGCCATTATGTTAGCCATAAGGGCATTTGGGAACTCTATATGTCTTCAGATGTGAAAAAAATCTTATAGAAGCCAGGGTTGAGCTACTCTGTCAGCCAGATGTGAGAGACGTAGATGGCACTTTTCATAGGGTTTGAAAAAATGCTATTATTTTTGTCCATGTTCATCCCCTCTACAAGACACTGCAACCCAAAGCTATAGTTGGTAGCCATATAAGAAAGGGGTATGGATGTAACTCACTGCCCACTGCTATGCAGATAGCATCCCAGATGAACTGTCTGGAGAAAAAGTTGTGTAGGACAACTTACACACGTACCGACAACCATATCGAAAATGATGAGTACAATAATGATCCACCATCAGGGCTATGATATGATGAAGATATGGTTTAGGCTGCTGCTGACATTATAGAAAGAAAGGTAAGAGAAAAAAAAAAGAAGCCAGTTTGTGAGTGCCATTCTAACATTTTTCTCATCTGTCTCTGCAGTCTCTTCTATAGAACGAAAGGCTTGAACAATCTGCTGTTTAAGAAACCAAGGAGAAAGGTGAATGCACTGGATCTATCAGTTCCCTCAGGTGTTCGAACCATATCTGTGGATTTAAAAAATAGAGAACTCATAGAAAGTATATGTTGCTTTTCACATTTCCTACTCCTTTGAAATAAGAGGATTATTTGTGAAGTATCTTAAAGCAATGCTCACTTTCATATAGTTCTTGATGTTTGAATCTACTGAACCTGAAGTCTGCAGGAACAAGTATGGTCTAGGAGAAAAATATTTATGTCACTGAAAGATTGTTTTGCTTTCTCAGATGCTGGGGTGTAAAAAATTTTAGATGCAGTATATGCAATGTACAGTTGTGTTTTGGGAATAGAACCATGGTAAAGTGGATCACAGAGATTCACTGATTTTTGAAGCCCACCATCATCAGTAATTAAATCCAGCCACAGCAGTGACATAGCTGAGCAAAGCCTATTGGACTATTTCCTAACAAGTAGAACAAAAGTTTCAAAGGGTCTTTATCATAGTTCCTAAAGCATCATGCAACACAGATACCATAGAATGCCTATATCAAGGGGTGTTTAATGAAGAGGTTACAGATAATTCGGTTTTCTTCTCCTCATCAGTAAATCTGCCTTTATTGTAAATTAGCAATCCTAAAAGATACTGAAATTGTGTCTGCTTTTAAATTGGCACTGCATTCCTCATAATCACCAGTTAAAGAAAAGAAAAGAAAAGAAAAGAAAAGAAAAGAAAAGAAAAGAAAAGAAAAGAAAAGAAAAGAAAAGAAAAGAA
>JAWLRI010000300.1:355294-388086 GCA_034781795.1 Crypturellus tataupa | reverse complement strand
AAGAAAAGAAAAGAAAAGAAAAGAAAAGAAAAGAAAAGAAAAGAAAAGAAAAGAAAAGAAAAGAAAAGAAAAGAAATCAACTAAATCAAAGTTGAGTCTTTTTGTATTCTTTGTATTCTTTGCTTTATTTTTCTTTCATATTAGGGAAAGTTTGTGCAGGAAGATGAACACTTATAGGCTGGTTCAGAGAGTCGTCAGGAATTATAGAGACAGATCTCCAAGACATTAAAAGAAAACACACAAATAGTTAAAATATATTAAAAGTCTAAAATATTTTGAAGTCAGTGCCACAAGATTTGCCCATCTGCTCCTCAATCATCAGACCAGAAAATTGAAAAAGTCAAGCTCTGATAAGAACTAAAGCTGAGGACAAAATTTTAATTAAACTATGCTCTTGAGCTTTAAATTTTCAAATATGCATCCAATGTTCTATATTTTAGAATTCTTTAAACAGATATGTATTTAGACTCTGGAAATCAGATTTTTAAGATACATTCTCAACAACAGCAAAGACCACTAAAGTTGTAGCAAATACTAAATACTCACATTTTCTGTTTAGAAAGTAGGTAACAGAAATTTGTAGTGAAGCCATACATTACATGCATTCCTATAAAGAGAGATACACTGGAATTGAAGAGTAATTTAAGCCTTTGTAGGACTTTATTGAATCAACTCTGAAAGCATTTTAAATTATTTTTCAAATGATAAAAATTTACTTCAATTGTTTGAAGCAAACAGTTCTACAACAAACATTAAGATAGGACTCAAAACTACTAGAAAAATAAAATGAAACCACCCACATCCAAATTGGTACTTTCCATGGAATTTTAGTCCTGGTCTCTAGTGGCTGACAACTTTGAAAGAGGATGAAATGTTAATAGCAACAGATACTGCCCTGAAATTTCCTTTTTCTGCTCAGGTGAAGTCCCTGTAAGACTTCATTCCAAGCAAAACTCAAATGCCAGCAAAATCATCAGACTTTAATGACACCTAGAGTAAAAAGATTGATTTAATACTACTATAGGCTTCTAGTATGCACAAGGGAACTCTCAAAATTATTTCATGTCAATTGCTTATGCACTGCTAAGGGGCTTACAAGAAGCATTGGCCCGTTAGGGGGTTTTGAGATGTTCAATCCTTACACAATATTGTTAACTGAATCAGCTTTTGATGTTTTTCTAGGAGTAGATTAGGTACATTTTCCAGAAGATCATTATATCAGTTTAACATATTCTTCAGTCTTATGGGGACAGGAAACTAAAACTCAGTGTTAGAGGACATATAGAAAACAAAATGCCAGTTGCATTTTAGGTAAGCAGTTTTCTCTTTGATGCAATAAAATATTAAATTGATATAGTGGTAAAAAAATAAAAAGCCCCAAAGGTAAAACAACAAAACAACACACTCTCAGATCCCTTAGTACTTCACACACACAGAAAAAGGTCGTATTTTTAAAGAGAAAAAATGGCAAAATTAATTTGCCTTTATATGATTTTGCATGAATAATATATATCATTGAAAAACAAACCTCAAGGAATTTAAATCTGACAGATTTCTGAAGATGAATTACATAAAAGTTGCTTTGTGTAACACTTTCTTGATACTACTTGCCCAAAAGAGATGCTTATCTAAATTTTTTCCATTAACTCTTTAGAACAACACAATCATGATATGCGAAGCTCAAATGATGTGTAAGGTCAGGTCTGCTTTAGCTCTGTGCAGACTCTGTAGATGAAATCTTTTGGTTTTCTCAGTCCTCTGTCTGGCAGACTCAATGTCTATTATGTTTCCAAAGGACTTGACTGGAAGATATCGAACCTTTAGGTCTGCTATTCATAGTTTAAATTCTGAAACAAACTGATCTTCATTAGAAGAGACATCTGCTTTTCTTTTTGTCTCCCAGTGGACATATTACTCAATTAATACAGACAGGCAGCTGCTGAGGTGGCTAGCATTCAATCAGACACAGAATCAGCAGTTATAGAGTCATAGAACAGGTGAAGGAGAAAGTAGATTCCTAAAGTGACACTATATGGCTCATCTGGTACATCTGCATGGCTCATCATACTCCTACTGACGGTAATTGCTTCTTTTGGAGAGTCTAATTTTGAAATAAAAGTTTTCACTAAGCATAATCTATTCTTAAAACATGAAACCTATCTACTATCGCTTTTCATGCACAACTTTAGCTCCATAAAAGAAAGGGCTTGCCTAGCTGAAAGAGAGACAAGACACAGTTAATGCTTCCCATGTATACTTATTTGAGAACTGGGTTAGGTATGAGTAGGGAGACTTTTTAAGATACAAGTGATACAACTAAGCTGTATTATTTGACATTTGATTATCACCACCATTTATTGGATTAGTATAACTCTAACAGTTACTCTAAGCAAGTATATATCTAATGTTTCAACTTCGACCTTGAGCTTTTACCACTCCACCACAAAAGCTATGTGTTTGTAATGCGTTCCTATTCATTAGAATTATTACCTAAAGTTGAACTAAATACTCTATGACTAGAGTTTCTTAAAATTAAGCTTCAGTAAAAGCTCTAGCTCAACAGCAATATTAAACTTGAAACAATAGTTAAGCAAGTCTTTTATTCATTATAAAGGAGATCAGATTACACAATCACATGATCCTTTCTGGCTGCAGACTCTATGAAGCCACTTAGAATTAAAAATGGGCAAATGTACTTTTAAGAAATAGTCCATATTTATCAAAATTCATTTCAAATAATAAAAACATCATCAAAAAGTAAAATCTACTTTTTACCCTTCTTCTAAAGTCTATGTATAAAGGTCAATTTTACGCACTTCCCATAAGTAATGACTTTGGACACAACTATTTCCACAGCCCTGTTGCTTTTTTTCTACCATTTATGCTATTCTTTATACTATATGTACTGGGAATGTCTCCTTCAGTCTCTGTTTGGACTCTTAATTTCTTTCAGAATTAATCTGCTTACTTGCACTTTTGTTTAAACTTTTCCTTAGGTTGGTTACCCTTATCATATTAAGGCATTCCTTTAATCTCTTTTTATAGCTGACATTTTGCCTAGGATTGGAATAACATGTTCCACACATTTTTAATAACAAAGACCTGAGTCTCCAATTCTCATCTATTGTCTTTTTTATATAATCAAATAAATATATATAAACTGCATTCACATTCTATGTATAGAATTCTATATATAGAATATATATATGTTTACAATATTAAAACAAACACGTAAACTGTTTCAGTGTTGCACCTGGAATGATTCCTCATTCACTTCTAATACTTTTCCACAATATTAAATAATAAAAATACCCTATAAACAATACCAACAGTATCATCTTGCTGTTGGAAATCAAATACCAAGGAATCTTTCAATGGAAGATTAAAGAATTACTACCAATTACTACAGACCAAATGTAAAATTAAAAGGAGTCTTTTTCCTCTCATATGTTGTTAGAAATACTGTATTTTCCTTGATAAAAAGAAAAACTGTTTTCCCTTCTCTTATATCTCAAATGTAGACGTAATCTAAAAAATATTAGCATTACTATACCATTACTATAACAACCTAGTTCTACCTGTCATTTGTATTAAGCATAATTTTACCGACCAGACAATTGTTTAAAACACCAATTTCAAAAGCAGCTTCAGGGCACTCATCTAATTTATTTTCAAGCATATGCTAGTTACTAAAATGATTTGGAATGAAACCTTCACAGATTTGTAGTGCATAATGAATAATTAAAAAATAATGTTTAATTGGTATGTATGATGTTTTGGAAAAGGCAGTCTGTGCACAATTTACAAGTTAGTTACATTTTTTATTAGGAACACTTGCCTACAAATTCATTTAGAAGTTCTAGTGTGATGTCTTCTCTGTTACGCCTCTTTTTTTTTCGCGCCCATTAACGGAATGCTCACAGAATCACAGAATGGTTGAGGTTGGAAGGGACCTCTAGAGATCATCTAGTTCAACCCCCCTGCTCCAGCAGGGACACCCAGAGCACGTGGCACAGGGTGGCATCCAGATGGGTTTCTAAGATCTCCAAAGAAGGAGACCTTTCTGGGCAGCCTGTGCCAGGCCTCTGTCACCCTCACAGGAAAGAAGTTCTTCCTCACATGGAGATGGAACTTCCTGTGTTTCAACTTATATCCATTACTGACCACCACGGAGAAGAGTCTGGCCCAATCCTCCCTACAATTACCCCTCAGGTACTTGAACATGTTGATCAAATCTCCTCTCAGCCTTCTCTTCTCCAGATTAAACAGGCCCAGCTCGCTTAGTCTTTCCTCATATGACAAATACTCCTGTCCCTTAATCATCTTCCTGACTCTTCGCTGGACCCTCTCTAGAAGCTCAGTGTGCTTCTTGTCCTGGGGAGCCCAGAACTGCACCCGTTACTCCAGGTGCGGCCTCACCAGAGCTGAGTAGAGGGGCAGGATCCCCTCCCTTGACCTGCTGGATATGCTCCTCCTGATTCAGCCAGGATCCCTTTGGCCTTCTTGCCCATGAGGGTACACAATACAAGCTACAGTAGCTTGTACAGTAAGCTACACTACAAGGAAAATGGCAATAAAACTACTTTAAATAAGCATCAGATTTATAATGGGTGTGTGCTTTATGCTGACAGACTTTTTTCAGATTAACAAATATTAATATAATCAAACAGTTATTGCACTAGGACAAATAGTTTTAAAAGTTCTGAACTATAGGAATTGAGGATTACTTAAGACTATTTCACCAAATATTTAAAAAGACAACAAGCCAAAGAGTTTGTCTTCAGAAACAGAAGCCACATGTTAGAAAGACTAAGGTTTAGACAAGGTATTGAAGAAAAACAGACACTCACGGAAGAAAAAGAAAAAATAGTATTTTGGACTTCTCAGAGATTTCCGATTCTATTCAAGAATGATAAATGAAATAGAAACAGAAAATGTCCATAGGATTTCTTATTTTGAGTATTTCAACAGCCATCTTGTACTACAATCAGATTTTTTTTTTTTGAGGGGGAACATTACAGAACCTGGCTATCTGACTGTTTTCTGTAGTGTTTACTGCTGAAGAGTTATTTTTAAACTCATGTGAACATGTATCAGAACTTCTTAAAGGGTGTCTTTAAACTGCTAGCAAAGTGAGGAGTTAGCAGAAGATCTCAATTCCAAAGGGGGATGGACTTCAATGACCCATGTCCAGGAAAATGTAATGTCTGAAGGTAGAGAGTGTGTCTCCCAAAGGAGACAGCTACTGACATGACTTCTCAAAACTTGGAGAGTGATTACTGGATATACTGATTACTACTCTGTTAGCATGCCAATACAGTAGTGCGATGCAATTGCAATTAGAACAACTCCATAATTGTATTTTTAATTACATCATTTAAATCATTTTTCCATAATACTTAGTGTTTCGTGGACTCCAAAACTGAAATGCTTTCTGAACTGCACTGTGCCCAGATTATGGGTATAGTAAACTTCCCACCACAGGCAGGTAAAGATCTTACTCTAATTGTAGAAATAATTCTTACTGCACTCCATTTGCCACTAATTCTAAATGGATATCAAGAAAAAAAAATCTAAATACTGAATATTTTAATTTCACAATAGAAGTAGTATTTAAATGAAAAACAAAAAAATGAGATTTATTTAAGCAGCCAAAACTTTCTAGCAATTCATATCAAGACTTTATTTTCATGAATTTTCAGAGTACTTTGAATAGTGGCCTACCGTTTTAACTGTTAAAAATTCAAAAACATGACTTTTGTTTACCTTTCCTTTTTTAATAGAAAACAGTCACTATAAAGGAAATATGAAGGTAATCTGAACAAACTACACAAATCACTCCTGTACCAAAAACCCTACTGAGAAAATCAGGTGGATGAATGGTGATTTGTCATTGGATATGATTAACCAAGGCCCCTTTAATTTATGCATATAATACTTAATTTAAGTATATAATATGCATGCATGGATATATGCATATTTTGCTGGGGCAGAGATACATCCTTACCAAACTTTGACATTTGAAGAGAATCTATGACTTAAAGAGAATCTAGATCTTATCTAGACTAGTTATTTTATTAAAGCAATGAATATAAGACATTTATGCTTATGAGATACGGAATTTCTATAGCTTTCATAGCTTTCACTTATTTTTTGTTGCAATGAATACATTGACATAGACAGGAACAACAAATCATTCCAATTCTTTCATCTTATAAGAAATCTGGTGGTAATGCATCATTCTTTTAAAAAACTGGAGATGAAAGAGCAATGTTATTAAAAGGCTTTTATCAATAATAGAAGAAATTAAGAAATTATAATAATTAAATCTCCAGCCTGATTCCCTTATTATAATAATTATATCTCCAGCCTGACTTCCTTGAACATAAAAGATAGGTTTTCCTTTTTTAAATAAAATAAACTCAAACTATTCAGAAGACTTTAACAAGGTAATACTTAGGCATATCCCTGTATTGCGTTCTTTCAAGGCATAAATATATCTAGTTAAAACATTCTTCTGGTATTCTAATCAAATGTGTTCCAATGCAGTATAGTGATTTCTGGAAATAAAACTGTTACTGGAAGTGTTTAGGTTTTTAAAAATTCTAATTTATTTGTTTTTTAAAAAAGGAAAGAAAAAGAAGTTCTTGTGTAGCTGAATGACCATCACCACTGTAGCTATGAGAAACAAAAAAACTGCTTTCTGGCACACATGCTAGAAAATGCCCGCCTACTGTTTAAGTTCTAATATTCTGCCTTATTGAAAATGAGTAAAGTGTACTGTTGCATTATCTGTCTTTGCAGTTTTGGTATGTTCCCTCTTAGGCCAACAGAACTGAAATAACAAGCTTCTCCTTTCTTCCAACCCTTCTCACCACAGGGGGTGAATTAGATGGAATTAGAGAGAAAAACCTTTGCATTTTGTTCCAGTGCTTTGTGCTGTTTTCAGTAAACTATTAGGTTTCTGATAAGTAAATATTAGAATCATAGAATCCTTAAGGTTAGAAGGGATCTTTAAAGACCATTTAGTCCAACTCCCTTGCACATGCAGGGTCACCTGGAACTTGTGGTGCAGTATTGCTTCTAAGCGGGTTTTGAAGATCTCCAGAGAAGGAGATTCCACAACTTCTCTGGGCAGCCTGTTCCAGTGCTCTGTCACCCTCACTGTTGGGCTGGCACTGAAAGCCCAACATTTTTTACTCAGAGGACAAAAAATATATTTTATTTGTAAGAGAATTTCAGCAGTACAGAATGAAATTGAGAAAAGACAATTCAGCTAACACGCCAATCAATACAAAAGCTTTGATTCACAGATAAAGGATATTTTCTTTCATAAAAGTCCCAGGCAAATGCTCTGATGAATCCAAGGATTTTTAAGAAGAATCCTATAATCTATTTAAATGTGTACCAATAGTTTTGTGGCCACAAAGAAAATTCATTTTGAACACACAGTGATGGCTGTGTGATTCTTCAGAATTCTGCAGATAAATATGAAAAACTCTGCTTTTGGTCCTCTTTTCTCCTTTACCTTACTTAAAAATAAGAACTACTTACAATAGCATGGAGTTCACCTCAAATGACTCAAATAAAACCTGCCATTTCTTCTCTGATCATTGCCTCCTCCTTTTTTCCTTACTATGGACAAGATTTCAATATCCAACATACCTTAACATAACTATATTATTATTATTATTATTATGCTTATGAAAAGGCCATATATGTAACCAAATCCTAAACTTTGATAATTCCTTCTTCACAAAGAAAATCTAAAATAATTGATTTGGGATAAGGTTTCCTTCAACATCTGCAATATTATGTCCTTTTTCAGTATATTTTGCCATGATGCCTTCAAAAAAAACTTGATAAGGTTCATGCCATCAGTGTCCTAGGAGTATCTAGGACTTATCACACTGACTCATGCTGTTCCTTTGTTTCTTCTCCTCGGCTTTGTCAATCTTTTCAAAAAGTCTTGACAAGCACCTTTCGGTTCACATACTGACAAACATAACAGGAACCCTGTCCCCTTTGTAGTCAAAATAAATATAATGTTAGAATATCTACTTTTGATTATTCCACTTTGTTCTTTCAACAAGGAGCTAAAGAATATAAAAATATTTGATCAAAGTTTTTGTAACATAGTTTGCCTATAAAATAGGCACTAGTTACTAAAAATAGTACCTTTTTGTGATTAGATTCCTGTGAAGAACAACTGCCTGATAAGACAGTTCTATATAGAACAGTCTCATAGAACAGAATGTTAGGAGGCAGCAGTTGTGGGTATAGAGAGCAATCATATTCTAACAGAGAATTTAATTAAATCAAAATGGGAATTTACAAAACTTCTAAAATGTTCCATATAGAATGATGTCAAAAGACTTAAAAGTCAATTACAAAATTATTATGCAAAACCAACATAAATTTGCCCTTTTCTAGGTATACCTTATGAGTAGTTTTTTATAGAACATACTTCTCTTTATCTTTCCCAGCATACCTTTCCTCCCTGAAGTACAGCATGGACAGTTTTAACAGACTGCTATATTTTGGTTTTATGTTCACTCTTGAATGTACAGTCTTAATTGTTGTATGTCCCAAGAGAAAAAAAAAACCTTGCATCTGTTGCAAGTCTTCAAGAAATGAAGAAAAGTTCTAGTGAAACTGCTTCCAAGGCATGGTTTATTTTTAAATAAAGGGAAAGATGTAGTTCTGGACATTTTTTTCTTCTTTGCTCTAGGTCATTTTATTTTAATATGCTTTTAAGTGCTTCTTCACTAAACTGTCATAAAATTCCAAGGTAAACTTTTATTTAAATATAGCTGAATTCTGTCATTCCTAATAATATTCTTAATGATTTCTGTAGATAAAGACACCCGTTTAAAAGTCAGAACTGAGAGAGAAAAAGTAGCAGGAGAAAGGACCCAGTGTTGGCAGCTATTTGAAACACCAGCACTTGAATTTGTGTATGGTAGTGTTTATATGGGCAAAAGAAGCCTGCTGTTTTACATATAAGTGCTACATAAGTTCATTTCAGTCACACTTAGTTTATTCATTCTGTTTCATTCTGAAGGAATGAATCCATTCTGATCATTTCATCTATGGCTGAGAAAATTGGACTCTAACAGATTGCAGTCTCTGAAGAAATTGCCTAGTGTTAGAGCTGCAAGTGATGGTTAAACTCCCACATGCCTCAGGGGAGAAAGCATGTCCTTGATTAGAAAAACAAGCTGGGAGGTGGGAGGGGAGGAATCTATGCTTGTAGTTAATGGGGTATGCTAGCATTGTGTGTTAAATACTCTGGACAATTAAGTCATATTTTCCGCTTTTACTAACTAGCATGTTAAATTATAGTTAAAATAAATATTAGTATTTAGAGCCTATAGATTTTCTCTTTTCTACATAAAGTATCCTCTTAATACAAAATTAGCTGTTAGAAAGCAGATAAACACACACTTCTAAGACATCTACCTCTGTTCCTTCTTTCTTTTCATTAAATTATATATTTCTGACAGCACTGCAGCGAAGACAGGTTTATTGTACCTTCTTGAATAAATATATAACTGGAAATTCTGTCCAAACCAACAGGAACATTTTGATAGTTTCCAAGATTTCAGAGTATTATTATAGAAATTTGTGTGAAGAAGTATGTTTTTCTTAGCTCTGATTATATTCTATGTGGGACTCATTTACCTACTAACTTCAACATGAATAAAAGAAGTAGACTTGCAAAGGCCTAAATTCATTCAGGGCTCAAGAAAATTTAAGTGTGGTTCATAATGTAGCCTTCAAGGCGTCTTAAATTACTTAATATTATTTAGTGTTCATATTTGAAAATGGAAAGAGTGTAATTATACCAGACTCATAGAAATATCTACCACTACTGAACAAAAGATATATAAGGTAAATATTCTTGAATTCTTGGACTTTGAAATGTAAACTAAATTAAGCACAATGGGCAGAAGACAAAGCAAATAACTTAGAAAGCCTCAATAACTGAACAGGTTCCTGTAAAAGATAAGGAAGTCTCTCTTTTTTGAAAGCAGTTTTTCCTTAGATCACTAAATTCTGGCAGCATTGACAAGCTTATGTGTAGTAGTCCTGAGAGATCTAAGAAACCTAAAAGGTTTATTTCCAATAACCTCTCTGTAGTAATTAACAGAGACCTAGTCCTCTCTGAAAAAATAACCTACCACACACATTTAAGCTGCAGGAATTTCAATGCCTTGTCTCTCTTCTGTGAGTGTGTCTGTGTGAAGGCTGTGTTTGACCCCTCAGTCTCAGGTTCTCAGAATATGTCTTTAGAGTCTGGTTACTCTGGAATGGGGACATTCCTCAGCCTCAGGCTATGCATCACTGTAAACAAAATCCACTAAGTTAATAGGAGCCTGAGATTAAAACCAAATAAGAAGGGAACCTTTTAGGTTTACGAAGCCCAGATTTCTAGTCCTAGAGTCTTGCATTTAGGGACCATGTTTTTTTCAGGTAGGAGTTAGAGGATAGAAGTGCATCTTTAAAAGAAGAAATTAAAATAGAGCATTTCAATTTTTCAAAAAAACTTCTCCACAATAATACAGACAGAGTCTCTTATGTTTATTCCCTCTTCAGTCTTATGCTTTTTGCATCATAGGTCAGCTTCAGGACATTAAGTGCAAATAACTTAATTTCGTACTTTCCTGTAACTTGATGGAAAAGATATTTACTGGTAGGGAAACACTAAATGAGTTGAATGTCCACAAGGTAAATGAAAGTTGAAAGCCTAAATGTCTCACTACCAAGACTTCATTTGAATTAAAAGCCTTTGCTGGAAACAAAACAAAACAAAACACCATCATTTATTTCATTAGATGCTTTCCTATGGAAGTAATTTTCAATTCAGTCAATTTAGTCAACAGAAATATGATCATTATCAAATGATTATGGACAGAACCAACATACAGAGCAGCCTCTCAAGCTCTATGGCTTGTTAGTGAGGACAGAAACACTAAGAACAACCCCATCAAGCCATCTGAGCTATTAATAAAACCTAGAGAAAGTAAGAGGTTGATGTTTAAGCAAATACGTGCTGTGGCTTCTCCTTGACTCAATGTCTTAATCATTGTAAAAGAATCTCCCCAAACTCCTCATTGAGTCATAATGGTGGGAAAAGACATTTAAGATCATCAAGTCCAACTGTAAACCTATCACCACTGTGTCTGCCAAACCATGTCCCTAAGTTCATATACAAGTTTCTTGAACACTGCCTGGGACAGTGACTCCACCAATTCCCTGGGCAGCCTGTTCCAATGCTTCACCACTTTTTCCATGTAGCATTTTTTCCTAATGTCTAACCTGAACCTGTCCTGGTGCAACTTGAGGCCATTTCCTCTTGTCCTATCAGTAGTTATTGTGGAGACACCTGCCTCTCTACAACCTCCTTTTAAGTAGTTTAGAGAGCAGTAAGGTCTCACAATATTTGAGGTGAGGCCTCACTGGCACCAAGTACATATCACTTCCCTGGTCCTGCTGGCCACACTGTTCCTGATAAAAGCCAGGATGATGTTGGCCTTCTTGGCCACTTGAGCACACTGCAGGTTCATGTTGAGCTGGCTGTCGACCAAACCCCCAGATCCTTTTCTGCTGTGCAGCTCTCCAGCCACTCTGCCCCAAGGCTGTAGAGTTGCATGGGGATGTTGTGACCAAAGTGCAGGACCCAGCACTTGCCTTGTTGAACATCATGCAGTGAGTCTCAGACCATTGATACAGCCTGAAATATGGGCAATTATTTAACTGATACTGTGTTTTAGGATAACCTCTTACTCTACTACATTTTTATGTTGCTCTCTTTCCCAAATGAGGGCATTGAGAAACCTTAAATGGTAGGCAACAGCGTTAATAACCTATGTCCTAACTTGGTTCTCAAAAATAGATTCTCAAAAACCTAGTCAAATTTATGTGTCAAATCTGATGACTTTAGATTAAATGTGTCTTATTGCTTTTTTTTAGAGCTGTTTATAAACACCTTTATATATATTAATATTATATAATATACATTTTTTATATATATATAAAAAATGATTCTTAAAAGGTGCTAAAATAACAGACTCAATCAAAAAGAAGATATAGTATGGATAGAATGCTTATTGGAATGTGCATATTTTCCCACTGCCTAACAAAATGAACCCATTAACATTTTCCATACAACTTTAACTGATCCATTCAACTCACTATTTTTTTAAATAATCATTCAGCTGGAATATACTGAGCTATATATTGTAGTAGGATTGAGACCAAGATTTTAATAACTGCCATATTCAGTGAACTACTGTGTCATTCTAACATCTTCCCCTCTTGTACTAAGATTATTTAATTATTCTAGGTAGAATGGAAATATTTCAACAGCACGGACTAAAATTTTCTCCAGAAAAATTCAGTAGAGCTTTTATGTAAGTGATACAAGTGCAGATTCATGTTAGCAAAAGGAAATTAAAAGCAAAGCCTTGCTCTTTTACAAAGCATATATTATTATCAGTAAGCCAATGAATATGATAACACATTTTCCAGCTTCGTGAATTGATATTTTTGTTTCCATTATTACATTATTACTATAATCATCTATGGTTTTGAAGTTCCATTAAATTTGGTAAGCAAAGGAAAAAAAAAGGTTTAAATGATCATTAACATCTCCTTCTCCACTAAGTGAGGTGATCAGGTCACCTCTCAAAAGGTCAAAAAAAGGTCAAGGTTTTTGACATCCCCAAATGCTTGACATCTATTGTTTTCAATGTAAATCTTATTAGTAAGTCAGATACAGCATAACTAGCTTCTTATAAATTCTTAAAAGCACGAAACTACACTGTATTGATTCATTTCATCATGGTAGAATACTGCCTAAATTCTAATTATAGACATTACAGTTATACAATGCTATGAGCATTGGCAAATTACCTGATAATATTAAAGTGTTTCTCAGAATTCTTATGGCTTAACAATAGTCCATCTATTCCTAGAGTTTCCTACCCTCAAATTTAACAGCAGCATTGAAAAAACTATGATATGTTTCCCCTTTTTTTTTTTTTTTTCTCACTTTTCAGAGTCTATCAACTGTAAGACAAGAGGCATTACATCATATATACGTATTAACCAGCACTCAGTCTTCCATAAGTACAAACAAGCATTCCATTCAGTAGGTTTATGTTTTGGAAAATGAATGTGATTTAAGTTGTTACAACTATACTACATATGTGTAGACTGATAGAAGAGTTTACTTTTGTTCTAATCCTGATTTTACTAATATTACCCTTTTATTCTTTTTTTCTTATAGTGCTGCCCATGAGAAACTGAAATACTGTTGTTCACTTTAGCATGTTTCATATAAATCAAGTGTAGCATTTTTTTTTTTTTTCAACAGATCTTCCCGAAAAACTAGAATGCAACAATAACCCAACTAGCACTCATTTTTGTAATGGCAACAAATAATGAAATTGGAATTTTCACTATACAAATGGAATTTGGAATGCTTTAAAATAATAAATGCTTTTATAAAAAGAAATATATTTTCTTACAGCTATCTGTTGTGGTTCATATTCTGCCTCAGTGCATAATGGACTGAGAATCAGCTTTTGCTTTTGCTGAAAGTTCTGTCTGAACCTGGATTCAGAGCGATGAAATACACAGAATAATATCCCAATAAGACTTCTGCTCAAATGAGACTGCAGAAAATGATCTGCTTTCGATACAATAATGTGTCAATTTATTGCAAGACAAAGGAACTGGAAACCAATTTCCACTTCACTGAAAATAACTACAACATTGCACTCTACCAACAGTAACTGTATCCACTTCTTATCACTCTTTGCTCCAACAAGCACATGAAATACAACACAGAAAGAGATACAATAAAATTAAGAAAACAACTAACCAAATATAACAATCAATGGATTCCATTTTAAAGCTATCCATCTTCTAAAATGTCTCAGAAGATGATGTACTGCACCATGGAAATTAAATGACTGCAACTAAAAATGAGGATTGAACCAGATGTTTCTCAATTTATTTTGAATGCAAAAATACTGCAGGCATGTTCTCAGAAGTTTTCCACATTAATTTTAGACAGTGAAATTTGGCTCAAGTTACAGGTTCTTCTATCCAAACATGCAATGAAAGGTTTTCTGAAGATTTTCCTATTCTTATTCAAGTACTCTCTAAAATGCACATCTAGACAAAATGTCGCTTTTTAATCATGGTATGTATCACCTTGGGATTATTTGTAGAAAATTAAATTGTTTAAGTGGAATAAGATTTATTTGGTATTACTTCATTTTCTTTACAGTGGCCTCTATGTTATTTAAATCAGACTTTGATAGTACAGCAACTTTTGTTAAATACTGTGGAAAACTCTATTGTTTCAATCTGATTCCCTCTTTACAGAAGCAGTAGTGACATAGGGTTACTTTTTTCAGCAAAAATAGAAAGGGAAATCATTTATTCATAAGATATTGCACAAAATTCATTAGCACAGCTGTTGCTGCTTGTACAAAGAATTCCAAATGAACATGATGGGTTATAAATTTAAATTAAAATTGATTAGTAATGCAAATCTTAATGACTGTGGAAGCAGGGCTATGTAAAGTCATGACATTGTATACAGTACTTCTCTCTCATGAGCTATTTTTGAAGTATCTTTAGGGATATAGTCAAACTGTACTCATGGGGGTTTCATCAGAAATGAGTCCAACCTCACATGCATATCAATAGTGATCAAAGAAGCCACACAGTGAACCAACCATATCATATATAATCCCTGCCAGTGGGAATAGCCTTCCTTGTTTAGCACAACAAGAATATCTTTTCAGGACACTCTTTGTATTTGTAAATTCTGTTTTTATGGGTTTATTTTTGTTAGCTGTTCTTTATGCTATTTATGTAGTTGCTTCAGACAAAAAATCCCATTTCCAAAAGTAGCAAACATGCTGCTAGACTCAGGTAACATACTATGCTGAGAAAAGGTATCTTGGTGAAATTTTATTTTATATTAGTATCATGTAAATAGCTTTATAAAATCAAAGTAAATTTACATTTATATATATAATTTACATATTCAAAAATTCAGCACAATCTCAATAATAAATCTTATATCTAATTAGTGCATCTTTGGACTCTCCTATTAACAAGATATTCTATTTGAAACATACTAAGAAATTACATTGAACAGAAAAACGCAAAGCCTGAGGCTGCAGGTTGAACCAAGGTTTTTTGCTTTTTTTCCCTTTTCTCTCATTTTGTATGTGTAACTGTTGTGTTTCCCAAACAGGCTGATAACTCTTTGCAGTTATATGCTGCCTGAGGATCTGAAACTAATTTACTATTAGGATCAGTCATGATCAGTCACCTCTCTAAAATACAAGTTCAAGATCATAGATTTAATCCATGCCAATTATAGTTTTAAGGCCATGTTTGCAGTTAAAGTACTTTACTCCAATGACAGGAATTTCTGGCAGACATTTATTTATGATGCTGAAGGAAATTACGCTTTTTTTTGCAGAAGGAAATTACACAGAGGGGAGATGCATAATTCATACAAAACTATGGATTAAGTAAATTCTTCTGCAGAAGCAGCACAAGAAAATCTGGGACAAGTAATGAGGTAAAATTTTCTATGAAGCTGGCACAAGCTTGAAGACATTCCCCAAATAATGAAAATGGTATTATTGTTTAAAAAAAAAAAAAGTTTCTCTGCTGCTTATCTTTCCTCTCTAAAACAGGCAAGAAGTGAGATTTTTAGGTCTTCACTGAAAGAACAGAATTACAGATTATTTTGTGGTCAGTTCATATAAAAAAGTTTCCAGGAAAACATACGCTACCAGTTCAAATGATTGAAGCATTATGCTGACCATATGGTGCGGCGGTATTATTTTATTTCCCTTTTGAATACGTATTTAAATGAAGAACAGTACTTATTTAGTGACAGATTGAAACCACTCAGCTTTGGGAATAGTATTCATTTGGAGATGTAAATTTGAATGAAAAATAAAGAATGAGATTTTTTTGCAAGGTAATCAGAAAAATTGAGGAATGTGGGACAACCTGGCAGAGTCTTTATAAAAAGTTGGATGTGAAGAGGGACAGGAATACAGGGAAATGAAATATAGAGAAAACAGTGGCATATCTTTAGTTTGGATGTCCATATGCTTACCTCTGACACTGAAAAGAATAAACACTTATTAGAAGACATGAGGCTAAGGAAAATATGCAGATAAGAGTAAATAATATAGACATAATAGGAATAGATGAAAAAAAAAGTGAAAATAAAATGTTTTGAGGCGAACTATTATAAGTTACCTGTGATTATGCTTATAAGGAAAAAAAAAAAAACAGACAAGAAAACAGTATTTATGAGAAAAAACAAGGAGAGTATGAGTCATTTGCACATTTTGTCACTTGAGAATTACATGAGTTCTTTCAGAAGAATACAAATGAGAACTCTGCATCATACAAGGAATGTAATTCTTTGTACACTTTTCTCTTTTAGAAAAAGAAAAGAAAAAAAAAATAAAGAAGATGGGGGGACCAAGTCTAACTTGATTTAGAGGTATAAAATTATTTTCTGGAATTATTTTCTGTGACTGTCTATATTTGGTGCCCTTGAAAGATGTAAAATCTTAAGAGGTGTAAAATAAATCTGAAATAAAAATACATAAAAATAAAAATGGAACCAAGCTTGGGCAACCCAGTGACTACCAAGCAGCTTACTAGGAGGAAGAAAATGCTTTATTGTTAATGAGCAAACTTGAAGGCGAGAAGAATTTTATAGAAACATGTTGGTCTTCACAAAATTTCAGTAGGTTACTCCATCTAAAGTCATCAACTCCACTAATCAGTAATCACTTTTTTTTTACTAAAATGCCTTTGAACATTATTGTTTCTTCTGTGAGTAGCACAATATGCACCACCTGCTATTTTTCATCTATGTTTTCTTTGATTAAACAATTAAAATTGTTTAATTTTGATATAACCAGATTTATTGTGCGAGTGCTAACTAGGCTTAGCACTTGGTTCTTTCAGAAACCTAAAACCTAGCATATCAAATAGCATCTGGATGAGAAAACTGCAGTTCTGTCAGCTTTTTGTGGTCAGCTGTCACCTAGGTCTTTCATTTGACAATATGCACAACCAGCTGCCTAAATTTTCTGTGTAAAAGCTCAGTTCTGGTTGCATAAAAGCTCATGCCAACCCAACATAAGGATCTCAAAACTTGCATTTAGATCCTCCTTTAGAAACTCTATTTACATTATTTTCTACAGCGTTAACACTGTTTTCTTTTTACTTTTGTAGTGTACTATGCCTCACCTTTACGTTCCTCCTTCAGTCACTGCCTGGCAGCAGAGACCCTGCTTCTTTGCAAAAAATATTACATGCTGAAGCTTCACAGCCCTTCAAGTTTAAAAGAGAATAATTTTGGAATGACAGTAATTAACATACAAGTAAGTGTTTCTAGACTGACACTTCATCCACTCAAAACATTATTTTGAAATATCTTCTGCAACTAAACTCTCTTTTTCATGCACAGAAAAGAAAGATATGGCATAAAATTCCCTCTTTTCTGAGTGTGTTTTCTTGCTATAACTTTTTATTTATTTATTTATTTTTGTCTACTATATGAAACTTTTTTAAAGACTAGAAGTTCTTTAATGTCTCCTAGTTAAATAATGAATATCTGAATTATTCCCGTCTGGCAAGTTGGGTACATGTAGAAGAGCGCTGATGCTTACAACCCACTTGCCGCAATGTTATGCAATAATAAATAGCTAATTCCTAATACTATCTCCACCTTCTTGATCTCTAAATAACCTTTTCCTATGTTATTTATAATAGAGCCTTCAGTTTCAGAGAGCCCTATCATCATATTACTAGCAAATTTCAGTAAAGATAGAACTTTGTTTGCCTTAACATGCATGTGTAAATGTATACTGTGCTCTGTTCTGTGTTGTAGATCATTCAGTTCAAAAAACATTGTCTTTTAGCTCTACTCACAATACTGGCCTGAAACCCTTAGCTGGTATCTATGTTTGATTTCTGCTTTGGATACTAATTTTTCATTCTTAAATCTGCATTTCCACACTACTGAATATGAATAGAATTCTGAGCCCTTGCAAAACTACTCCTAAGAAAGAAGAAATAGAGAAAGTTTGGTTAAAAGCTTAGCTTTTGCTACCTATACATATGATTCAAATAGAAACAATGCGCTGCTTTGTTGTTATTTTTGTTTGTTTTGAGAATCCCATACCAAGATACAGTAAGATGGTTTTCAAATGCTGACACTAACCAAAAAGACTTATTTTTATTGCTTCTTCCAAATGTGCTTAATATGAAGAAATTAAGGGAAATATGTTTTATTCAGTCATATGGATCAATCCCAAGTAAATGGTCCCATGCTGTATTTAGCCTGGAAGTGAACAAAGAGTAAATCTTCACTGTCAAACGCAGATATTGTGCAGAATAATCATTTATAAATTAATTTTTCAATTGAATAAGATAAAATAGCCTGACATGAAATTCAATATCAATTTTAAAAGAAATAAAAATGTATTTTATTCTTCTGGGAAGGAGTATGTTTTTGTTTCTTGGTTCAACTTTCTTCAACTATGTGTCTCTTTGAACACTCCAGGCTTTTCTAAAATGTGAAAAACAAAGGAATTGAAGTAAAGCTAATTGACTTAAATTATAAATTTAAAGATCGTATGACCCTTCTTAAAGACATTTTAGTTCAAGCTATTCAAAATAAATAATACAGAACTGAACTTGAGAAAAGCTGAATAACACACAGCAGGACATCTTGTTTTTCAAATATACTACAGTCTCAAAAAAACTGAGAGAAAAACATGCATCTATTTGGAGTTTGTTTAACAAATAAACAAAACTCCAAGAATCTTCTTGCTGAATAAGAGTATAAAGCACTTTGTAAATTAAAACTAAGCAAGCAAGTAGTCACCTACTTGCTTAGGAAAATATTCCATATTTTCTGGATGATATTTCAGAATATTTTATTCCTAAAACAACTTGTTGGTGCAAGATTTCCTATGCTTCATAATAAATGTTGTTAAACAGTGATCAACATTGCCATACTTTCATCGCTTATAGTGATATTAAGTATTTTAGGATATGAAATCATAAGCGTGATATCTTAGCATTTTTAAGTACATACTTCAAAGTTCTGATAGAGGCATCCTACTGGACATGATTATCTGCTTTGCCAAAATACACATGAATTTGGATTAAGATTAAAAAAAAAAATCCCACATTTAGCTATCTGAGAATACCTGCCATCTAAGGCCATGGGTATATTTTGAAAATTAATGTTAAGTCCTAACTCTCACAATTCAAAAAAAAAAAAAAAGAGAGAGAGGGGAACACAATATGAACAGAACAAATAGAGAATTATATTTGGAGCAGGAGACAGAAGGTGAATTGTTTAAAAGAAAAAAATCTCTGTTTTGATGAAGAAGATTTTAATTAATTTTGAATTTGTGATAAATTTGTATGAAAATGAAAACTTTATCTGATAGTTTATCTGATAATGATGTTTTCAAAAATCGATATCAGAATTTAGAGAAATACTGCAAATTCTTATGCTATATAGCACTTCCTTAAGTAACATCAGAATATTTTACTCCTAAGAGAGATTTAAAAATAAATACATCACGATGCAGCTGATGTCAATGACAAAAATGAAAAATCAAATCCAGTTGCCTTACCTTTATTTTAAAATTCTGTTCTAAAATTAGTTAAATGAAATAATCTTACTATTTTTAGAAATAGCTATGCCATTTAAAATATAAATTTATTGATTGCAATGATGATTGCAATGACTGTATGTGGAAACAAGGGGACAGATTTTCCTGAAAAATCTATCTTTAGATATTTTAAAAAAATCAAGTTGACTGAGTATGTTTCCCCCTTTTTGGAAAACCTTCACTGGGGTATCTGTCTCCTGCATTAGATATTCAAGATTTCTTTTGCTGTTTCCTTCCATTTCCTCAATTATATGTAACTGACATTTCACACACCTAGTCACAGATGTGGAACAACCTTCCAAAGAATGCCAGCAATTCCAATCTGCTCCCAGACCTGCTAGCAATCTATCTTCTCTCTGATGCATCCTAATTTTAACACCTTGTTGCACTTCAGTAGTAAATTTATATATACAATAAATCAACCTATACAGTTTCCAGCTTATGCCTTCAGACTGTTCATGGAAAGTGACAGTTTACCTCATGTATGACACAGCAAATGTATCTCTGATTTCTTAGGACTGCCTGAGAAACAAAAACAAAAAAAAAAGTTTTGACAACACTTTTTATCCACCATTAGATTGTAAATGCAGAAAATCTGACATTTTTCATGGGAAAGGAAAACAGGGACCCTTCAAGAAAATTCTGAAACAGCTAGCAAATTTCTCTTGAATCGAGAAGAGGTACTTCAAAAATAGAAGGTATTTATTTTGAGAATAGAGACCCAATTTCTGTTCTCTTCTGGTGACCAAATAGCATTCAGGCTAGTTAGTCACCTTCTCTTGTTGAAATTATTTTCCATGTAAGTTGTCAAATATTCCTGAAAAGAAAAAGGGCTGAGAGAACCTATTATCTGTTGCACAGGATAATCACCAGGCATAAGAGCAATCCAAGCTAATTCACTGTTGAAAAGGATGGAGAGATTTGTCCCTAGACTTCTTATAGTCAGAAACATTCCCGTATTATTGTTCTGTTCCCAGAATAGGGTTTGCATACAGATACGACAAAATGGTTGATCCTGGACTCAGCTTTCAAAGATGATGTTCTAATCAAAACCAATCAATTTTCACAAAAGAATCTATTTTCAACAACCTGGTATTTTCCTTTTTTTTTTTTTTAATTTCTTAGCCAGTTCTGTTACATCTTAGGACACACATCCCATAAAAATAATATATAGGCAGCAAGAAGCATCTGAATTTCTACCAGCACAACAATAGTGCTTGTGAATTAGCATCTGATTACTGCAAACAGAGTACAATATCTAGTACAAGAAATTTAGAGTAAGACTTTATTAATATTTATTGAAACTAACATTAAAATAAACTCATTACTCTTCTTATACACTGTATGGAAAGAATGTTTAACATCCCCAAAAGCAACAACCTTTCAGCTCTTCTGAAATAAATAACAATACTTTTTCACATTCAAAGATAAAAAAAATAACTTATTCGTTACATTAAAAAAGATTGAGTTAATTTTATGGACTTGTTCAACTAGGATAATCTATACAAAATAGAATTAGAAAATTCCACTGAAATGGAATTAGAAAAACAGTACTTATAATATGCACTGCACTTAGGATCCTATTTGTGATGGTATCTATGATCTTCTCCCTGAAAAGTTGTTCATAACATGTTGTGCATTGATCTTTTTGTTTACGTTTTCAGTTACCAAAAAAAAAAAAAAAAATGAAATAACAGGTATTTTTGAGTTTAACAATTAAAAAACAATTAAAACAATTAAAAAACACAACAGCAATGATAAAAGAATGTGCATCAATAAAGGTCAATGGAGTGGATCAATTAGTTAAGAAGAGAGGGAAAGAAGTCTTCAGTTAACAAGTTATCTACGTCAAAAGTGTGACACTTTAATGTTGAATGGTGACATCAAAAGAATATCTTGAATAACAGGTTATCTTGAATAACAGGAAACCATCAAGAGCCTAGATCCATCCAAGAGTCATCATTTCTTACAAAGCATGGAGTTTCTTTCTCCCTTTTCCCGATCAATTTTTTAATATCCCCTATCATTTTGCATAATACCAGGATTTCTTGCAAGATATTGCTTAGGACTGTTATAACTAACCATACCAGTATTGCACCTTATATGTTCTACACCTAACATTAAATTAAAAAACCAAGCTAACTCTGTTACAATGAATGGTAGTCCTCTGTACCTCCATGGTCACACATATCAGCATATACACTCTGCCCTTTTTCTGCATGGATAAAATACTAACTGGTTGCATTTGTAATCAGTAGAAAAGAAAATATCTTTTTTTTCCCCACTTGAAAGCACATATAATGAATTCTGAGTCATGGTTGACTCATGTTTTCTCTGTGGAAACAAATTTTTAGTTCATAAAAAAGCTATAAAGAACAGAAGGATGAACTGTGGGATTTGTAGACCAATAAATAAATAAAAAATACCTTGACTATAGAGACTTCATGCATCCCAGAAGAGTCAACTTGGATAACAGGCAATTTTGTATGATTTTTCTATTTTTCTCCTAACTCATGAAGAGTTAGAGTTATACAGACTTAATTCACAATCTATCAGCACTTAATACCTGCTTTATATTCACATCATCTGAACACTTCACAAGTCTTCTAGGCAACAACTGGACCAAACACAGCTTAATGCTATCATGAGACCACTTACAATTAACAATCCCAATTAGGTAAGTGTCTATTCCCTTTGAGCATTCTGCTCAAAACCAAACAAATAAACAAAACCACACTTGGTATGTCCCAGTACTATTAAAGAAAACTCTGCTTTAATTTTCTGAAATAGTAGAAAAAAACTTTTTTTGGATAGTAGAGAAAGTATATGGGAAATTGTCTACACTGAGCCAGAGCTCATGATAAAAATATTTTGAGAAAAATTATAATCATACAACACAGTTCAATGCTTATAATTACATAAATTATCCATTTCTGCCATGTATTAAGGCAACCTGGTGTGATCAGTTTAAGAACTGAGTTGAAATTGTACACAAATAATAGAAAAGTGATTCAAATTATGCTGAAAGTAAATAAAAGCATCCTAGGATTAATCACTGTAAAGAACTGTTTTTGTTCACAATAATAGTTATCTCTTATTAGCATAAAAATATTGCCATTACCTCTTTCAGACATCTCATGAGTAAGTAAAGCATGTTAGAAAACCATCCACTATATCTATGTGAAAAATGCACGCAATTCTGAAAGAATACAGATCGAAAGTTATGGTTACTCATTTCTCAAAGTTATATGAAAGCTCTAGGTAAGAAAAGTTCTCATCATCTAAGCCAGATGAAAAGTCATAGCTCTCTTTATACAAGATGAGCTTACGTTCATGAATGTAACAGGTGTTCTCAATTCTTCTTTGCCCTGAGACAAGCAAGGATAGAGATGAAACTTTGATGGGAGGGTGTATCAACTCTCAGATCTGATTACTTCTTAAGAGAAGAATGAATATAGAGAAGAAAAATATATGAAATAAAAATATATTCTGTATAGACCTGTGATGTGAGATCATGTAGCAGGAAGAAAAGCTGACAAACATGCACACCTCACATTAGTGGTTGATGCAGCTAACCCTATATACTCTTCACCTATATCCTCTGTATTCCTTCTTCACCTATATCTTCTAGATCCCATTCCAGACCTTATTTTTATCACGTAGGCTACAGTTTCTTAGAAAACTTTAGAGAAATAGACAACAGTACTGGAACTTTGGTGTTTTTACAAGTCAAAGATGTCAGAACTTGGCAGGGTGAAGTATTTACAAAGAGGGTGTACCTTTACTATGTAATAAAATGAGTGTGCTTAAGATAATTAAGCAGAGGTTTTTCATAATGGTCAGTGACATGTTTTATGCTTTTAAATCTCAGAAAATGTTATGGATTTACATAAATAAATAAAACAGTATTTAGCTATTTTTTACTATTATTGCCACACATCTAAAAGTCTACATCTGAAATTACAGTATTATGTATTTTATCATATTTTAATTGCAGTTTTAATACAACAGCATAGCTGAAAGTTAGTCATTTTTTTCCTCGATTGGATTAGAAATTTTAAATGAGCATACGCCTTTATTATTATTCCAAGTTTTAAAGTAGTAACTGTGCCTTACTACATCCTTGTTTGAATAGTATTAACTAAAATATGTCCATATGAGATGGATAGAAAAATGTGGGTGTTAAAATAACGGTTCTGAAGAAAGAAAAAGTCCTTATGGATTACATATCCCATCTCTAATTCATAGTGATAAATGTTAGGATTAAGAAAATAATTTGGTGACTAAAGAAGCTTAGTCCTAACTCTGTGGAAGGTATTTCAAAGTGAATATGAAGCAATTAAAAAATAAGGTTAGGTGATTAATTTTTAAGCAGATTTTTCTAGGACAATATTTTATGAAATTCAATTCCTTTTGATGCTGTGCTAAAAAACGGGTCACTACATTAGAAATTTAGGGTAGAAATTTTAGTACTGAGACTTCAGTTTATTATTTAAATTATTGCTTTATTAAATTCACACACTTGAGATCAGAGGCATATAATTATAATGTACATTCCTATCACTGACAAAGTTACCTAGCTATAACAAATTCCTGTTCTTGGACAAAGCACTTTTACTTTACCAAACACATGCAATGATTTAATATATTTAATAAAGATGTTTATGATATCATTGTAATTCACAGCTGACAGAGCTGACAATAACTTTGTTTTGATCCAAATGCTTGCATGCTGTGAACTGCTGTATTACCGGTTTTCTTAAGGAAGTATTAATTTTACACTAATTAAAGAATTAGTGGTATTTTCTCTGTAGGTGTTTCATGTAGATATTGATGAATTCAGTCTCTAAGGACTATATTCATCATCTGTTTTGAAATTAATTATGTGCTGTTAAAACAGTATCTGTATTATATAAATGGTTGTTCATATATAAATTATAATAATATCTTCTGAACTACTGCCACCACAAGATAGCATTAGACTATTGATTTTTCATTCTGACAGGTTAGAAGGACACAGTTCAGGTAGATAAACTCTTGTTGAAGTCTAGAATAGAATGAATCAAGCATCAGGAGTGAAACAAAATATTTTAAAATATGTAGTGTAGCAGTGTATTTAACATAGAATAGCTGATTAACAAGCTAGAGGAGTTGAATGCAGATCAGATTTCATATAAGATTAATTCCTGGTGTTCATAAGGGATTGAAACACACAATTACAATAATTAGCTGCAACTCTGCCCCCTACTAACATTCAAGAGTAGGAAAGTTACATTAAATGATTGCTCCCTGGAGACTCTGTGAAATAAATGCAAAGATAAAAAACCATATAAAGTTGTTCTTCACTTTATTAATCCAGGGTCTGTGCCACTTGGCCAGAAGTGAATGAGTATTATCTGTCCACGCCATTGCACAGTGCTAATTACAAATCACTGCAGTTCTCTCAATCTGGATAGCAGACAGGAAATGAATTAAATAAACAACGGATAACTAGACCACCTTTCGTTGGTATTTAATTAACTACATACCACTTCCACTACATTTAATGCTCAAAATAATATCTAGACATAAAATACTTACAGAGATACCCTAAATATACTCACTAAGGGGAAGTATGTTGGAATTCTTATAAAGATCTCACAGAAAAAAAGGGTAGAGATGGATAAATTTAAAATAGTGGAAATTCCTATTGAATTTTCATAAGGATAGAGTTTTCTCCTTGTCTAATATCCTCTAATATCTTTTTATACGCATAATTAGAAGAACATATTCTTGCCAATGAGGTTTTTTACTGAAAAAAAAAAAAAAAAAAGGTTATGCTGATGGTACCTATTTAACTTTTTTCACTCCATTTTTGTGTACTTAATCCCCTCTGATGGACAGTTAATAATTTTTTTCCTCTCTCCTTTTTGGAGGGATAGGAGGAGGGAGGGATTTTTATGTTTTTAATTCCCTTACTTTAAGAAAATTCATTCTTTGACTTGCCACGTCTAACAATACTTTCGAATATCAGATGTGGCTTCATACTCCAAAGCATAGTTCCCTCTCCCCCTTATAATTTTCATGTGCCCTGAAATATATATTTTTTAAAGAAAATTGGAGAAAAACCTTCCAAGCTGAGATAAGACAAATAAATTCAAGGTGTATGCCATTATTTCAGGAAAATAGAGCTTTTTAACATATAAAACTAGGAGGACAGCATATTGGTTAATTCTGAGGTAATCAAGTTTGCACTTCCGGTGCGGATAAGTTATTAAGATACTTATTAAACAGTATTCAGATAATATATAGAGAGTGTCTACCACATTGATTATTTGTAACACACTACACAGGGTCATTTTTGCTTTTCATGTTGCAAACACTATGCTAATTTGTTCAAAAATTTTAAATGAGGGGCACTGCACACTAAATTATCTGAATGTTTATTTATAATTTGGCTTAAAGCTGCTATACATATTCTTGACTACAACCTACTCTTATTGAAAACCTTTATGTTTCAATGTAAAGATCTAGAGAGTAGAAGTGGAGGTCAATAATATTGACAAGAACAAATGCAGAGGGAAATGAAATGGACAAAAAGTAAACCAATTTCAATATATGACACTGAAAACAAAATGGATCCAATCTCTCCAATGTTCAGTGAAACCCAGCTGGCTTCCAAGTAAGCATATTTGGAGAGAAATAGAGTTGAACTGGAGCCTCCGCCTGGAGAAAATTTTAAGGTTTTTCCTTGTTTTTTTTTTTTTTTTTTTTTTTTTTTTTTTTTCTTCTTAGTTAAATAGAAATCTGAATTAAAGGTCCTTTAAAAGTATTCTTGGTCTTCTCTGTCTCCTAACCAAAGCAAATGATTTGGCACATTAAGAATTTGTCAAGTGCAAGCATAACAGCAACTAACACAAGGTGCATCTTTTTTAAAAGACGGCTAAGAGAAATACTATTTATATATATATAGTCTCTAAGGCTTTTTTTCATCTCTGGAGTAGCCAATAATATGTCATCACAAGCTTTATCTGTCTTACTGGTAGGTGTGAAAGTCATCATTCAGACCAAAACCTATGGGTAATCGGTAAAAGAATTTTTTAGTCTGCTAAGATGTGTTGCATAGGTTCATACATTATTTTTCTTTACTTCCATATATTTATATAATACATTTCCCCATTGGGAGATGAAAGCAGATTAAAAAAAGATGATGCATTTCAGGAATTGTTCTTCTATATTGCCTTTAAGCAGTTTTATAATCCTAGATGATTAGTAAGTGCTTAGAAACGTGCCTACTTTGGGAAGTTAGGATAAAGACAAGAAAAAAGTTACAGAAGTGCAGAGTGTATTCTCATATTTTCACTTTTTTTTTTTTTTTTAATGAGATTGTATTAATTTTAGGATATCTGACATGTTTTTAAAATATTGTAAAAGAAAAAAAAAATGATACATGACCTAATTGCAATTTGATTTATTTAGTCTTCTCTTAAAAAAAATTGGATTTGTATGTGTCTTCTCTCTTCACAACCAAAGAGGAACAAAGAATTAAAAAAACAATGTATTAACATAAAAAAGGATAAAACCGTAATCAAGTCGCAAATATAGTAGTAGAAGGTCTGTACCTTCAATCAAAAATTCTAATATTGTGTAGATATTATGCTTTTAACAGTTTTAGATGGGCGTGTGTAGTGATACTATTAACTATTGCAGTTAATACAAACAATTACAGTTATCAACAATATCTCAAAACATTCACCGCTACATTTCCCACTTATGGAGAATTTGTATCTTTAAAATAGAATGCATTGAAATATTAAATCAACAAAGATTGAAGGTTACTGAGCCAGCGTTAGTTTGCAGACTTCTGAGCTAGAAGAAACTTTTCAAAAACGTTTCTAAGCCACAGCAGTCTACTGAAAACATTCAGCCTTGTTAGAGCAGATATTCTAAGGATATAACAAAGGGTAAAGATATTTAACAGAATGCTGTTTCTCTAAGTTTTTTCTCTAGGTTTTTCTGCATTTAAATCTTTGGACCTTTGCAACACAAGTCAGGCCAGATTTTCATCTTCAGATTCCACTTGCTTATTTCCAGGATTAAAAAAAAAAAAAAAAAAAAAAAAAAGAATTTTGATTTTTAATTTAAGAATTTATAAAAAAAATGTTATGTAGTCCATATCTGCAAATAGTACTTCAAATACTTCAAGAAGCTGCTTTTTGTAACTTTTACAGCAAAAGAGCAGTATTTCTCCAGCTGAGAGGAGAGCCCCATTAATGCTGTTACAGTGGAATACTATCACCAAAACCTAGCAGAAAAGAGATGCCGTTACTGGAGCTTACTATTTTATCACCAGATACTACAGCATAAGGAGTATTCAAGGACTGTCTCTTTGGCATTTATATTAATTTAAGAAAATGTACTTTTTAATTTTCACTAATTAAAAAATAGTCAACATATAAAGATGAAACATTTTACTGTTTTATGTATTGATGATAAAACATCAATTTTACTCATTACTGTTCACATCTGACTCCCATTACATAGTAAGAGATTCCACGTGCACGAGTACTAAACTCCTCCACCATTTTGTGAAAATACTGGAACTTTTTAAGACTCTATACTCAATACTTTGCTCACTTGTTTTTCAAATTAGGGAAAAAAAAACAAGACTTTTGGTTCAGATTTTTGTAGATTTGGCAAATACTTTTAGACAGATGAATGCCACACACATGTATTTTGTCACCTGCATTTTTGGTCCCTATACTGCAGAGAAAGCTCAAGAAGCATGATTAAAAAAAAAATAGTGCTTCATATATTATTCTGCACCAATTTAAATGGGAGAAAACATAACACTAGAATCAAAATTAGGCCTGTTGAAAAGGGAAAAAAATAAAAAAGTGCCAGATTTTTAGCAAATATCAACTTATGTTATTTCATGTTTATATGAGCCAAAGATCAAAGTAATTATAAAATTCCTAAACGTAATTACATCAAGTATTTCACAAATAAATAAATTATTAGATAAATAAAATTGCCTCTGCATACAGCATACACAGCAAACACCATATAAGTACTTTTGAAATAAATATACAAAAAAGAAGCAATAGCATTTTAATTGGGACTAAGCAGCCCCACTCCCTCATTCTGGCAGAGGCGATGCCAGCCCTTGCCGGTGCTGCCTGGTTCCAACCCAATCCGTAGCGCAGGAAGCATCCCTGTGAAGAGCTGCGTGAGGAGAAGTGCAAGGAGACAGACACCCTTGTGGAAGGGAAAATGGAGGGAAGTAGAAAGGATTGTTTTGGGGCAGTTGGTTGTTTGGGAGTTGGCTGGAGGCAGAAGGAAGGAGGAAAAAGCCAGGATCAGCAGCAGGAAGCAATAAGAAGCAAGGAGTTGTAGGGGAGAAACTGCTGTGGGCTGGAACCCACCCTCCTGTACTGTCCCTCACCTCCATAGAGTGTTTGGTAAGAAGGAAGGGTAACGTGCAGCAAAACTAAGAGAAACAGAAAATAGGAATGAGGGAGAAGCTGAACTGAAGCTGAACCTGGGGAAGTGGGTGGAAGGGAAAGTGTTTCCCAGTTTGTTTGTTTTTTTTCATCTTTGTTTAGAGCTAGCCAAGCTCAAAATGAGATTCTAAATAAGAGAATAAGCCTCATTTTTTGCCCCCCCCCCAAAAGAAAATCAGTCTTAATCAGTCTTTGAAAAGTAGCAGTTAGATTATTTCACTCTAATTGAAGTACAGATGAGCTGTATGTGAGATATTGCTTTGCGCTTTTTAAGTAGTCTTTTAGAAAATAGATTTATTAAGCTGTGCTAATTTAGAAGTAAGTCATGTTGTCAAGCCGAGAGCCCCCAGATGAGGAGCATAACTGACTGAAAGACAAGCTGACTGAAAACATGTATTTCCAAGAGACAATTCAAGAAACATGAGGATGTAAAATTACTAGTCCTCAAAAGGTTGGTACTTGAGGGATGGCCAGAGGCAAAGAAAGAAGCCTTATGCTTAATTCATCATTTCTGGTCTGTTTGTGATTAACTAATGGTTGGTGGCAGGTCTAAAAAAAATAGTGATTTCCAGCAGCATGAGGAAAGAAAAACTTTGTAACTTTCATGAAGGTCATTTGAACGTTGAATTATTTTAAGAAATAAATTCATTAAAAGTGATGGATTCTTTCTTCACAGGGCCAGAGCATATACACAGATTGATAATATGGTTTGAGTGTGTTCAATTTGTCAAATATTTTGACTGAATCAGTCTAAAGAACCACTACATTTTTGTCAAGTGCTAGGAGAACGTTGTCTGAACTGTGCTGACGGATTGTTTTATCCTGGAAGAAAATGTTTAAGACATGATGGAACAACACACAAGGATTCTTGTGCTAAAAGTCACAAAGCTGTTATATTGACATGACACTGCACTGGTAGAAAACAGAATAATGAGCTCCAATTCTGAAAAGAAACAGAAATGTATTTACCTAATTCAGATAGCTGCAATCTTGGCAGAGATATGCTCTTTTCCAGGTGTGTACAGTTAAAATTCCTTGCAATGCTAGACATGCAGAGCAGGTTTGGAAGATGTGCAGCTGTATTCATACAGTATCAGGTTTGAGCATATATACAGTTTGCACTCTAAACTCAAATCTGTCTTCTTGATGGCATCTCAAGAACATTTGCTTTGTATTTCTGGTCCTGGGATTTACTGAAATAGCTCATATCTAAAGGAATTTAAATCTATAAACACAGCTCATCATGCTTTTATGGAAATTTTATAAACAGAAATTGACATTTAATAGCCTGAGTTTTGGAGGTTTTTTTCTTTTTTTAATTAAAGGATGAATGACATTTTCAGATAGAAGGCTATGCATACTTCTACAAAATTCAGTTACGATTTTAAAATGAAATAGTGAAGTTATAACATTTTCTTCAGTATCTATCTGCTGGGGGAACTATCCTCCTATTAAGAAGGAAATAAAATAATTGTAAACTTGTTTATATTTCAATATGAGAGAGTATTGAAATCAGTAATCAGTCAACAAGAGATTATTGGAATCGTCTACTTAATTACTAATTAACATAATGATGTTTCCTTTTAGTGAGTTTTAAGAGAAATTTAACAAAAGTGATGAAAGAAATTTGGAAGACAAGGGCAAAAAAACCTTTTTTATAGCTTTACTAAAACTGTATTTAGAAATGGCTCTATAAAGCATAGAGATAAATACAAAACTCTTGAAGTAGGGGAAGAAAGTTACTTTTACATTTAAATCATATGGAATGTCTGAATTTCTATTATAGTTAGCGGACTAAACATATATTTAAAATCACCTCTTCCAGACCACATATTTTGTTAGAATTTCCAGGCAAGTGAAGTGCAGACAAAATAGATGACAAAGTTCCTATACTAGTGCTGATCCAACACACCAGTATTCAGTGCAGCAATTCAGGGCCATGTATTGTCCCTGCCTAGAGCTTCTTCCCAGTACTTGATAATTTTGGCAAATAATCACAGATTCTTGTTTTTACATTCATACTGTTTTATAAAGCATCAAAAGCTTGGGAAAAAGAGTAACAGTAAATAAAATCTTAGTGAAAATTCTAATGAAATTTAAATACTTTTTAACTTTTGCTGATTGGAATTTGATTGAGGTGCCAGGATTGCTGGGCAAAACCAGTTACTTTCTCCTGCTACAGAAAGACATTCTCTGTGACTTAATTTCTCATAACTTTAGCCACATAGGACTAAGCGAGCTACCTCAGACTTCGTCATCACTGAAGAGAATAGGTAAATTTTAAAAAGCAATTTATCTGACGTTTATCTGACATACAGTTTGGGATGGGGGAATACATTCCTTAAAGTCCTATGGCTAGACATCCAGTGTTTTTAAAGAGCTCCTGCAGTGGCTAGCTCAGAAGTAGCCATTTACATGGCACCATCTACATGTAGTCATATGGATCCAAGTTGCTCACTGTAACTACTCTATTCTCACCTCAGTATTATTTTGTACCCTGTTATATAGGAAGTTGGTTGGTTTAACCCCCCAAAAAAACCTAGTTTCCTTTCTTTTGAAGTTCAAAAATATTGAAATTGGCACACTTTTTTTTCTCTTTTTTTTTTTTTTCCTCTCCCACGATAATGGTCACTTTACAATAAAACATTTTACAAAGAAAGAGAAGAAGGGCTGGGAGAAGGAAAATTCCCAGCTGATTCTTTCAGCATGCAAAGGTAATGGAGGTGACAAGTAAAGACAAAAACCTGTAATTAAAATAGGGCAGCATATGAAAATTTAAAAATAAACTGTCAAGAATTATGACCAAATAAAAAATGAATTTGAGCATAATTATTACACTTACCTACATATATATTATGGGGTGATATAACATGGTTTCTAAATAATAAAGCTACCTGGGAGATGAAAGACAAGAGATGGTGACACATTTTTTTCTTTTTTTTTTTTTTTTCCAAAAGCATTCCTAAGTCTTAAAGTTCTCTTCTATAGCAGCCAAGTAATTAGTGGCCATTGCTGACATTCTGTCAGTAATGTTAATCTAACTATTCTGTGCCACTGATCACTACCAGTACTGCTGAGGTGTTTCGAGATCCTCAGATTCTTTACTTGTGCCACTTTCCTGGAGGCATAATGAATAACATAAATGATAGTATGAGTGTTGCTTTTACTAGAATATGACTGATACTTCAAGTATAAAGTCATAGAATCATAGAACCATAGAATGCCTAAGGTTGGAAGGGACCTCTAGGGGTCATCTAGTCCAACCCCCCTGCACACGCAGGGTCACCTAGAGCACATGGCACAGGACTGCATCCAAGTGGGTCTTGAAGATCTCCACAGAAGGAGACTCCACAACATCTCTGGGCAGCCTGTTCCAGGGCTCTGTCACCCTCACTGTCAGGAAATATTTCCTTAAGTTCCTGCGGAACTTTTGATGTTTAAGTTTGTGGCCATTTCTTCTAGTTCTGTTGGTGGCCACCACTGAAAAGAGGCCGGCCCCATCCTCCTCACTGCCTCCCTTGAGGTACTTATACACACTAATTAGATC
>JAWLRI010000300.1:337905-355194 GCA_034781795.1 Crypturellus tataupa | reverse complement strand
ATCTGCCAGCTCACGCAGCTCTCTGGGGTGCATCCCATCAGGACCCATGGATTTGTGGGTATCGAGTTTCCTTAGGTGATCTCTTACCCAATCTTCCCCTCCCCAGGGCAAGTGTTCCTCTTTCTGGGCTTATTCTCTTGTCTCTAGGGTCTGGGACTCTAAAGGAGTCCCTTTGGAAACACTGAAGGAAAGAAGGCATTCAGCAACTCTGCTTTTTCTGTGTTTTCCATAACTTTTTACGCACAGGGATGCACTGTTGCTGGGCATTTAGGAAGTGATGCTTGAAAACTAGCCAGCTCTCTTGGGCTCCCTTCCCTTCTAGAGCTCTAGCCCCTGGGATTCTTCTGAGGAGGTCTCTGAAGAGGCTAAAGTTGGCTCTGCTGAAGTCCATTGTTGCAAGGCTTGCAAGAGGCTACTTACAGCCCTGCCTCCTCCTCATTGGATTCCGAACTCCACCAACTCATGGTCACTGCAGCCGAGGCTGTCCCCCCACCCTCACATCTCCTACAAGTCCCTCTCTATTTGTTAGCATGAGGTCCAGTAGCCCACCTCTCCTCGTCAGCTTCTCCGCAACCTGTGTCAAAAAGTTATCATCAAGAGGAACCTCCAGGACTTTTTGTGCCTGGCTGTGTTGTCCTTCCAGCTAATGTCGGGGAAGTTGAAGTCCCCCATAAGAACCAGGGCCTGTGACCATGAGGCAATATCCAGCTGACTATAGAAGGCCTCATCAACTTCCTCATCCTGATCAGGTGGCCTGTAGCAGACACCCACCACAGTGTCTCCCACATTAGCCTGCCCTTTAACCCTTACCCACAGATTCTCAACTCGCTCATCATCCACTCCCAGGTTGAGCTCCATGCATTCCAGTTGCTTTCTCACATAAAGAGCGACTCTACCCCCTCGCCTTCCCAGCCTGTCCTTCCTAAAGAGCACATAGCCTTCCATGGCATTGCTCCAGTCACGCGAGCTATCCCACCACGTCTCTGTGATTCCAATGAGATCATGATGCTGGGACCGCACACAGATCTCCAGTCTGTCTTGCTTATTCCCCATGCTTTGCACATTTGTGTACAGGCATTTCAGGGAAGTAACCGAGCCTGCAGGATCCCCAGGAAGAGTGAAAGAGTGACCTCTATAATCATTTCCTATCCTAACTTCCCCACTACCATACTCCCGCTGGAGCCCATCTGACCTTGGCCATGCGGTACTGTTTGCTGTGTCTGTGTGACACTCCCCTTCCCCCTTCTCGTCTAGTTTAAAGCCCTCCTAACCAGGTTGGCCAGCCTTTTGGCAAGGAGACGTGTGCCCCTCTTGCTGAGATGGTTCCCATCAGTCCCCACTAGCTGGTGGTCGTAAAAGAGAGTCCCATGGTCATAGAAACCAAAATCCTGTTGCCATGCCCAGCAGTGCAGCCAGCTGTTAATCTGCCATATCCGCCTTCTCCTCCTTGAATCCATTCCCCTCGTTATTAGGATTGAGAAGAACACTACTTGGGCTCCCATACCTTTGATGGCCGTCCCTAGGGCTCTGAAGTCACGCTTGATATCCCCCAGTTTGCCCATGGCATCATTTGTGCCCACGTGGGTAATAGTCAGACTCATGGACAAGCCTTGGGAGCCTTTCTGTAACATCCTTAATTCGGGCCCCTGGCAAGCAGCAGACCTCTCTGAATGAGGGGTCCGGCCTACATATCGGTGCCTCCATGTCCTGCAGCAGGGAGTCACCCACAACAATCACCCGTTGTTTCTTCCGGGTGCTTTTTTTCTCCTTAGGGGGAGCAGCAGTGTGGACCTGACTGCCTCTCTGTAGGTAGCCCCCTAGATGGGCCTTGGATCATGACCTCCTTTATCTGATCCAGAAGTTCCACGGCCTTGTACCACTGGTGGGAGTGAGGTAGGCCGTCTATGTCTGACTCTTAAGAGTGGAAAAAAAAAAAGGGCTTTTTTCTTGTTTTTCGCTGCAAGTGATTAATTTGACTGTATTAAAAGCCTTGACATGAACTCTGAGTTAAAGTATGTTTTATGAACTATCTACAATAAACTGTTTGTTTGGTCATATTAATTATGTCACCAAATTCAGATGAATAAATGCAAAGGACTTGCCGAGTCTAACACATCTTTTAAGGCTTGTGTTATCTCTTTCATTTTGGATATTTACTTTTACACCTGTGAAGCAGTTGAGTATTTTGCCTGAAAACCTGGCCTGCAAAATTTCTACCAGGCATTTCAAAATTAATTTCAATCAGACTAAAATTTAATTTACACTATTCAAGGAAAAAACAGCTGATAACTAACCAAATATTCTGCTATTTATAAGAGCATATTCTAGATACACAGCAATGAAATCAGACTCAAGATTAAAAATTACATTTTTTTTAGTGTGATTATTACTGACTATACCAATATCTGTTGCAAAATCAGACTTAATTGGCACTGAATCATTTTCCTCCTTTAATTACTTATTTTACTTATTTATCCTCCTCTAATGACTTATTAATCACAAATTAATTATTTTAAATGTTGTTCTTTGGTCCTGTAATAAGATTCAGCTGGTCCAGAAAATCATTCTGCAGGAACACTATCAAATGGGAAAATCACCACTTGCTATTTTTTTCTTGAAAAAATGTGAAGTTTCCAGTTAGCTAGAGCAGCTGTTTTAAGGTTGAATTGCCTTGTTTTCTGCTTTCGCTACTTAAATGTACTATTTCTTCATGTAGCTGCTCTTTGACCATTTCTGTTAAAGAAATTAGATGTCTCTGGTGTTAGCAATAAAAATATTGCAGAAGAATTGTGCTTTTAGCTTTTTCCTCTGCTGACAAAAATATTTCTGTTAAACATTACAGGTTGTGGGTCAAAGTCATACCAAGGTTGTTTAACTAAAGTTAATTAAAGTACTGTTTCTGCGTACAACTATTTCTTGCTGTTTATAATAAGCTTCTATACCTAAATAAGCCTAACCAAGAACACTTAAAGACAAAGTATATTTACAGCAGGGGAGCCTGACTCTATCCCCCTCTAACACAATATTATTTGTTTTGTTTGGTTTATATGGATTATAAATGGCTTCTTAGGCATTTGATTTCTTTTTCTGTTGTAGGGTTCAACTTAAACAAAGAAGCATCCATTTTGTATTGTGGTATTTTAAATTATAAAGTCTGCTGGTACAGACTTCTAAACAGCCAAAAATGAAAAATACGGTGTAATGAAATAGTTTATGGAAATAAAGCCCTTACGGAGAACCTTCAGAGGATTTTAAATATCCAACATCAGTTTTACACACATTAATCAGCAAACTTTGAAATTAAATTACTTAACCCTTATTTTCATTGTTTACTTCCTTTTAAAAGCAGCATAAAATCAGCAAATTTTGGGAGTCACTGAAACCATTGTTAAAAAGCCCTTCGACTGTGAAAATCAGCTAAATGGATTGTTGCAAATGGCAGATTAGCTTTCTAAATTAAATGGAATCATAGTGAAATATTGTAGAAATACATTAACTTAGGCATGACTGGCTTATTTAGTGACAAAATAAAGCAATTTTGTAAAACTTGAACTCCTAAAACTCTGCCCATAAACGTTTAAGGTAGTAATATGCAGCTAACAACCATAGAGTACAATATTATTACAGTACTGTGTAATTTTGGCAAGATCCAGTGGAAGGGTCTGTCAGAAACATCCCTTAAAAATGTAATTTTCCTAAAAAAAAAAAAAAAAAAAAAAAAAAGACTAAAATACATCTCTTCACCAGTTGTGCATAGTTTCCCTTTGTTGGTATTTTCAGAAGACTTTCACAAGGACTCAGATTTGTATACATCCTCTGTTAAGAAGTAAACTTGGACAGGGTAACAGCCTCCTGCTGTATCTCTCCTAGAGGAAAAAGGAAGAAAAGATGGTTACTGTAGCTTGACTCTGCTGCAATAGCTATAATGAAAGATGACAAGGCCTGCTAGTGTCATAGCTTTTATCATGATCTTCATCATTTTGTGGTTTTGATCTGTGACAACAACTGTTCTGTGAAATGCAGTGGTGTTGAAGCTGCAAAGGAGAAAGGAGCATTGTTCCCAGATACAGAATGCTTTGCGAAAAGTTACTTTTTTTTTTCCTTTACATCCCATTCTCTTGAGCCCTTCTTTGCAGTTTTCTTTCAAGAAAGGGAAGTCAGCCTTCAATATAGAAGTTAAAATTTCACTTTACTGTATTTCAGCTAACAAGTTATATCTGCAGAGCCAACAAATAAAATAAGTACATAAATATTAATTTGAATATTCATAAAGACATGCCTTTTTAATAAAAAAAAGTTCTTCCTAAACTGTCTTTTAAACTACCCCATAACTAGATACTGTCAATACATGCATATATCATGATTGTCTATTAAATAATAAATAATTAAGATAATTACCAGACAATTTGCTTTCATGTATCTCAACCATTTCATAAATACTAATTTACTTTATGAAAGAAAATTTTGTTCTCAACTGGAGAAGTGCTAGGCCAGTGGCTCTTTTTTTTTTATTGATACATATTACAACTGCACATCATACTTGTTAGAAAGGTAGTTATTAGTGAAAAATAAATGAGAGAGTAGAAATGAATAGTGTGTGGGAGAAATGGTAGCTTAAAGACACCTATGAATTAAAGATTTAAAATAATATTTTTTCCCACTGCAAATTCTACTGCTATTTTCTATTAATTAATATAATTGATAATAGTTTTAAAGATATCTGGCATTTTAATCATGCAGCTATGTCTTTTGCTGTCATAAGAGAAAATTAAAACAGCTAGGAGTCTTTTATTTGCAGAGTTAGGTGGAGAGGAAATTAAAATAGAGCTGGTAATAAATGACTGAGATACTCAATTTAAGAGATCACAGATATGGGTCACAGGGGCAAGAAGAAACAGAGGAGGACTGTGACAAACTTCAATCTGTAACTCTTTCCAGACATATTTTAGTATACTGATGGGCTTGGTAGTTCATTATACTAATAAAAAGATGCACAACATTTGTTATTACCATTACTGAAGAGTAAGATTATCAAAGCAGTTGGTAAACATCTCCATTTTTTGCACATAGATTTTGTTAGTTTATCTGCATATGTATATATAGATGTCACTTCTTAAAGGAATGTTGTGTGATGTTATATATTAGCAAATAAGATACTAGTTCAAGGAAAGATGCACTCAATGCTTAATTAATTTGGAGATTAAGCCAAATAAAGAGGTCAAGAAGGGGAAAAGTGAAGATATCATATGGAGAAGAGAACATGGACTGAGTGATTACTTCTAGCAATTGATGGGATCCATCAGTATAAAATAGTCATTCATATCTTGAAGATGTGTTTAATCACCCCCTTTCCTTTCAGAGACAGCAAAAACATACCTTTTTTAAAATCAAAACACATCATTAAAAAATACAAATTTCCTGAGCCTGCTTATACCACAGAGAACTGGCCAAGCAACACCCTTGTGGGACAACTGCTAATAGTAAATGAAAAGGAGTTTCGGTCATCCACAAGAAGGAACCAGTATCCATGCCAGTACAAAGATAAGAAGTATAGAGAAGTTGTAGAGAATTTTTTGGTTTCTTTTGGTAGATTAAGAAAGACATCACACAAGAACACATCCAGAAATAGTGCTGAACAGAAAGTCATGTTTTGTCCTCATAAGATATACTGTAAAATTGAAATAGCTGAAATTCTTATTTCTCTTTACGAATCAGTAAGGGCAGTAGTATGTTATCAGAAGAAAAAATAAATAAATAAAGAGCTTTAGTAATACATAGTGTTACTCCAAGCATGAATTGGAAAGATGAGAGTCTTTTTCTGTTTTTCTTAGCACTCCCCAGGAGTTGATGTGTATGTTCTATTGTGATGTATGTGCGTTAATGTAATAGTTAACTTTCCTGGAAGGATGGACTAACCATTCATTGAAATTATGCATGCAGAATCTCTGCTACCATCAATTGAACTGAATTTCATCTTTTTGATGAAAAGTCATACTCAATAACAACAAAAAAAACTTTTAAAATTTCTGAATAAATGATAAAGAAATAGGAGCCAATTTACAGATTTCTGTAACTTCCACATAGCTTTTTCAATAAATCTGTATATAAAGTCCATTACCATCAAAGTCTAGAAATAATTTATGATATCGTAATTGTTTTTCATAATAATATAGGAACAGAAAATTTTGAAAGTCTAATATTAAGTTGTTAAAAAAAAAACAAATATTTTCTAGCATGGAGGTTAGAAAACTTAATATCTGCTGTCTTGAATCTAGTGCAGATATTTACTCACAAATTATATTCAACAATTAATTAGTAATTATTAATTAGTAATTGTTGACATGATATTTAATCACATGTTACTATAAAATAGAAATAATCAAACTCTATAGAATCACCTTAATTCTACATTAATAACAATTAATTACCAACATCATCACACCCGCAATTTGGCAAATTGCTTTGGAACAGTACATCACTTAAAACAGAGGTGCTCATTTGAAGTTTGATGCTGACACAGCCTAGACGTCCTTCTGAATAAATGTTCTGGCAGTGCATATGTGCATGAGGATATAACAAGGATCTTTTGATCATATTCTCCAGTATAGAAGCCACTAAATCAACCTAGTAAATCAAAAAGTTGTCTTTTTGACTCAGATCACTCAGATCGTATCACTTACAGATCTCTTAAGAAAAATATTCCTCACTTACAAGAATTTATAGAAAATCAGACTGAATCTTAAACAAAGTGAGAAACCCAAGACCCAGCAAAAGTATATTCTGTCTTAATTTCATATCTCAAAACATGGAGGGTGTGGAAATAAGAATGCTAGAAATGTAATAAATAGTTGAGGGAAAGTTGTTTTCAGGGAGCTTTTATTTCTATGCTCAAAAATCAATTTTTAAGACACGGAGCTAACAAAGTACATGAGGTACTTTATAATTATAGTCAGGTAAAGTAAATACATGTTACATTTATTATGCAGTTGTAGTACCTAGCCATATTGGTACAAGACGTTTTCCATTGACAATTCTTTTCTTTTGGTCCAAATAGGATTTTAAAACATCCCTTTTTTAACCTGTGTGTATTTTTAGAAAAAATGAAAGATCCTTAACATAGATATTTTGCTCTTTGAACCAGACCTTATTAACTTAAATTCTGATTCAAGGTCCCATGGGAAGAAAATTCCTTTATACTTTAATTGCATAGCAGTCCTACAAAAATTAATTCACTACCTCTGGGTTATGAATTAAATAGTGCTATAAATAAACAAGTTTTATATTGAGTTTTCTTTCATGATAAAACACGGTTATTTTAAAATATATATGTAAATGCGTGTGTCAGACTGTATTAGGTGTCTTAACTACTTAGACATTTTTGAAAACGTTGCTAAAAATCTTGACCATAAAATACAAATTTTTGTTTATATTTACAGGTTTCTCGAGCACACTAGTGCATGTTAAAGCAGACACAGTTCCAGATGCAATGATGCTTCTAAATTTCAACAAAGATGATGGCCCTAAAGATCATAAAATTGAACCTAAATAAATGGAAATAAGTAGTTCAAACCTGTTATGGAACAAGAATATAGAATTTGTTAAAATTGTAAATCAAGACTGAATTAAACTACAATAATGCTTAAATGTGATCAGATCAGAAGAGCACATGTGTAAGTCTACATAATTATTATTTTAATATCTTCTATCTCTGTACCTTTATATAAATTAGTATAAATATAAGATATTAAAAGACATCATCCAATTGCATTTTACAATTCTAAACAACATATTTAAGAATTATGTATCTGATGAAAAATATGAAAGTTCATCACAGCATGAAAATGTTTAAAGCTGAGCTTCTTTATCCACAGATTGTAAAATAAAAAACATTCTCAAAACATAAAGGTTTCGATCACTTGCTTTGTCACTTAAGTTGTCTTTTCTTTCTTCCCTCTTTTTCAAGAAGGAATGTGTTAACGTGTTTTTTCAACACATTAAATCATCTCTTGTTTAGAGGTTCAGGAGTGCATTTTACGAGACAAAAGGCTAAGAGAGAGTACCACTGGTGAGCAACTTCACCAGTGAGATTATTTGGGCTTTTAAGGACCATCTGAAGAAGTCTATTTCAGAAAATATATCAACAAATGTTTCAGGAGAAAGAAGTGGAAATATGATTCTTTAAATCAGTTCAGAAAAATGTGTTCTGACACCACACTCCAATCAGTTATAGAGAAAAAGAAAGTGAAACTGTACTAAATCACAGAATTCCTGTGACAGAAAATTTGAATAAACACACCAGTCTACTCACCAGATTCTATAACCTAGCAAAACTGTCATTCTTATTTTCCAGATACCTTTTCCTTGAAATGATTGGTAGATTATAGGAACCATAATCAGAGAAGGTTAAGGTTGGAAGGAACCTCTAGGCATCGTGCAGTCCAACCCCCTGCTCCAGCAGGGACACCAAGAGCACAGGGCACAGGGTGGCATCCAGGCAGGTTTGGAAGATCTCCAGAGAAGGAGACTCCACAGTCTCTCTCAGCAGCCTATTCCAGGGCTCTGTTACCCTCACAGGAAAGAAGTTCTTTCTCATATGTAGATGGAACTTCCTGTGACTCAACTTACACCTATTATTCATTGTCCTGTCACCGGCCACCACCGAGAAGAGCCTGGCCCCATTCTCCCTACAATTACCTGTCAGGTACTTGATCAAATCTCCTCTCAGCCTTCTCTTCTCTAGACTAAACAGTCCCAGCTCGCTTAGTCTTTCCTCATATGACAAGTGCTCCAGTCCCTTAATCATCTTTGTTGCTCTCCGCTGGACCCTCTCTAGAAGCAAAATGTCCTTCTTGTCCTGGGGAGTCCAGAACTGCACCGTACTCCAGATGCGGCCTCACCAGAGCTGAGCAGAGGGGCAGGATCCCCTCCCTCGACCTGCTGTTGTAACACTCCTGCTGATGCAGCCAGGATCCCATTGGCCGCCTTGGCCACGAGGGCACACTGTTGCCTCATGGTTAACCTGCTGTCAGCTGGGACTCTCAAATTCCTTTCCACAGAGCTGCTTTCCACCAGGTCAACCCCTAATCTGTCCTGGTGCCTGGGGTTATTCCTCGCCACATACAGGACCCTTCGCTTGTTCTTGTTGAACCTCATAAGGTTCCTCTCTGCCCAACCTTCCAAATTGTATATTATCAAAAGCTCCAAACAAAAGCTTTTGTGGTGGTATTTCAACAGTGTGCAGGATTAGCCAATCCTTTTAGAGAGAGATATTGAAAAATTACCATAAATACAAAAGGTGAAACAATCAGTGTTTTGGGAACTCAAGATCCTAAAATAGTGAATATTTATAAACAGTGTGGGACTGTAATTATATCTACTGATGTAAATTGTGTTTTCTTCTTGCAATAAAGTTAAATATTTATCTTACCTGCTTTATTAAAGAAGTTTCATGAATAGATTATTCCAGCAATACTAAAATACATTTTGAATAATGGCTTCTATAGCAGCAAATTTTCATACTGACTATATCAGTTATAGTTTCACACATCTTTAGAGATATTTCTGATTTGTAACACAAGGGTGATTCCTGTCCCTGTTTGTTTCCTAGAATACGGATCTTATGTCAGAGATTGCTGATTGCTGTTGCTGATTGATTGTTGAAATTAGAAATATTAGGGAAATTTTCCTGTAGCCTCTAACTTGAGTTCACATTAGAATAGAAAATCCTGTCTATTTATTTTTCATTATCATATATTAGTGTGTATAATTTTCTCCTTTTGTAAAAGATTTGCTTAGCTTTCATGGTAAGGCTGCACTAGATGTTCAAGGATACAAGCCAAAATCCACATTTCACTAGTAGATGGCATAAACATAAAAAATAGCTACATTAAACAATCAGAAAAAAAAATGAAAAAAAAAAGCTGCCAGAGAACAAACTGGACCTTCCCTCAGGCAACCTTAAATTATTCATCAGTCTTTTAGGAAAAAAATGTTAGACATTAGGATCTATTTTATATGTTTTTAGTTATTCAAGTAGTGAATATTAGATGGAGTTTATGCTGTTGTCAGCAATATCATTTAGAAATTACATTGTATCTGTAGAAAAAAAAAGTTCTTTGGACCCTCCTTAAGGCAAATACCAAGAAAATACGTTTCTTAATTTTTAAAGCATACATACCTTTTTAACTTTAAATTAGAATCTGAGACAAATTAATGCCAGAAGAAAATGGTGAGAGGAGGATGGAGAACAACTGAATATATATGATGGAAAGCAAGATATATTTTGATTGAATATAGTATATCTTGCAGTAGCCCTCAGCCTCATAGTGGAACATCAAACACAGAGAAGAGATTGCAGGAAGAAAATGCTCCACAAAAATAAGTTATGCATCAAGCAGTGGCCACTCAATGCAGTAGCAGTGAGAAAAACTGAGCTGCAGAACGTCAAAGATACAACATATATAAGCTAAAAGGAATTATTTTATATTCCTTAATATGGAATTATTTTACATTTCTTAACATGTAAAATGGAATATTGGTTTTAACTGTTAAAAAACTTGGAATCATAATACAAGTTAAATATATTCTCAAGTATCACATGTAGATGTATAAACAACAGTGACAGATTCTTATTGATATTGGTTTCTGAATTAATATCTAAAACCTGAATTAAAATTTTGCATTGAACTTTTTTTTGTAAGTATACTGAAAAATAAGTAATAAATTTCTCTGTTCTTTAAATCTGTTTATTATATGGAGTACACAAATACATTGCAACTAAAGATAGGTTTAAGGACATTGATATTTGTAACAGAGACGTCACCAAGTAAAATAATTACTATTCTTATTTTTTGTTAATTTTTTTCATCTAAAATGTTGATTTATGTCACATCACCTTTATTTAAATTAAGGATGCTTCAAATTGGAAAAGCTTTTATGTCAGATGATAATTTTACATTTTTAATTTTCATAGTAGATATTTAAATAAACCCTCTCCTTCATCTTTGTTTTTATTTTTTCCCATCTTTATCAAACATTTCATGTTAATATCCTGCTGTAGATTACTATAACAGTCAAATAACCTTGACTATTTCACTGCTATAATAATTTAAGAAAAATTGCAGAATTCTAAGTCCAGGAAGTCAGTGGGATAGATCATACAGATAACTTTGGACTGCAACAGAAACTTATGCTTGCTTTTATCTCTCTCTCTGTTTCTGTTATTCTCTTTATTTGTTAATTAATTTATTTTAAGTAGACAAATGTATACAGAGAAAGGACTGGACAAAAAAACAAATCAAGGCAGCAGTGGTGCCTGGACACTTGTTTCTAGCTATGAAGACAAGCAGGAGATTTTGTCAGGTGTAAAGTTTGCATAGATAATCATCCACCCTTTTAATTAATATTACTATAAATTGTGTTGCTAATATAGTTGATTTTATATTTTCCTCTTGATTCATACCAAAGGCATCACACATTCAACATGCTTTGAACAGTAACATTTACCATTGCATGATAATTCTAGAATGGAAGTGATCTCTCAAACCAAAATATCTTACTATAATCAAAACTTGGAAGCAGTCTGTCTCTGGAAAACTTTAAATGTGACATTTTCCTAGTGCAAATATGAAACACACTCAGTTAATTCTTATAACATTGATATACAAAAGTTTGCAAATCTAAAGCTATTGCATTTTAAAGTCGTTTCAATCTGTTACAGTCATAAGAACCAAGTTATCGGATCTGTTTCTCTGCCACTGTAGAAAGCAGATAATAAATGACTGGAAGTACTCAGTAAAATTTTCTGTTATATAAGAGGGTGTGCCTCCACTCTTAGTAAGAATTTTTTATTCATATACATTTCAGTAGTTCCCTGATGGATTTTTACTTAGGCAAAGAACTTCTTACAGAAAAATGAAATAATTTTTATCTTGTAATTCCGATGTTTTGAAAAAAATCTTGTCCTGACAATGCACACCCAAAAGGTAAATTACAGTAAAATGTTGTGTAAAAAAAGAGATTTATCAAAATTACCAGAATGATAAAAAACACTGCTTTTAAAAAACATAAACACAAATGTATATATATATATATATTATTAGTTTCAATATAATGCATCTTAAATATAACTGAAGCTAGAAGACGGAGCTAGCCTGGGATGAATAACTACGGCGTGAGGCAAGTCTGAGCTGACACTTAACCTCTGAAGGTTTTGTCTCAGTGTGTCCTGGAGCTGTGACTTGAACCCAATTTACACATAATAACAACAAACCCTGCTGTGAAATTTAAGTCACCTATGGCAGAACATATCTAAGTGACATTTCAATAATAATCTGTGAGGAAGAAACACAAATCATGGATATACTTTTAAACAAGGTTAGGAGCTTATTTTACGGCTTGAGGCAAGTGGCATAGACTGTTCCTGTTCACACTACTTTCTATTTATTGCTTTCCTTTGTTGTTCTGAAACATAAAGTTTTTGTTTAGTTACTTCTTTCCAGTTTAATGTCTCTAAAATAATGGCTAGGTTGCATCTGATCAGTGTGGTGTTCTCATAGCATAAAACAGAAGGCAGATGTTGCTGACTTGATGGCTTCCCAGGGAGAAAGAGGACAAAAAGTCTGCTGAGATAGTGCTGAAGGACTGTGTAAGGTGGAGGGAGTCAAACCTAATCCCCCATACTGTGTCTTCTCTAAACCGCCTGCTGAGAATGGTTTCCATCACATCCCCTGATTTCTACCTAAGGGAATGTTTCGGAGGGCCCTGTCTGAAATGGGCCAAAACCATGTAGGAAGAATGTGCTAACAATTAAGCAATGAATAATCAGTGTTCTCATGTTTGAGCTCCCTTCCTCCTTGCCTTCCACCCTGCCTCCCTCCCTCCCTCCCTTCCTTTTTTTACTCAGCAATACAGGTTAGGTAGAAGGTAAAATGCCTAGAACTGTCTCTAAAATTGATGTGTACATATCATCTGACTTCAGACTCTTAGTCAGGTACTTAAAAGACCTTAGCAGACATATCTACTCAGAGAGAGAGGTCACCCCTGTCATGACAATTACAAGCAGTAGCATCTTTCGCATCACTAGTTGCAGAAGAAGATGAAGGCTAGCCTTCTGTTATCTAATTTATTTAGATGATGTGATGACTGTTTATAAGCTCTGTGTTTTATCTATCTTCTGTGAATCCTGAACAGAAGCAGTGAATGGCAAATTGTATTTTATAGTTTCCTATTTTGTGTGTAGCATCCATATGTGTGTGTGTATCTATATATAAAACAGTATATATTCACAAGGCCTTTTTTATTATTTTTTCTGAAGATAGGTAATTAAGATTTCACTTAGTGCAGGATATTCTTATGATATGATCTTCCACACAGTAACGCAGAAGTGCGTTGATGTTCATCTTTACTCAGGAGCACTTGGTAAAAGTTCTTAATAGTATATAAAGAGAAAATACCTCACTGCCTGTGGTATAACTGATTGCATTTTAGTGTAATTGTAAAAGGTCTTATCAAACATTCACTGGGTATCTTGATTACAAGTGTAACAAAAGACCATCTGCTTAGTTGCGGCCTGATAACTAGCTCTTTCAAGTAGTACATTTTGCCTGTTACTTCAATGAACTAATACGAGCATTAGCAGGTATTACATCTTACAATCACAAGTGGTCTCATCTGTCTCATCACATCTATGTCAAGAATACATTGTGATAGTTCACAGGACATTAGGAGCCTATACCTTACACAAGTAAGATTCATGCTCAAAACTCAGTCTTGCCTATGTGCAAAGTGCAGGAATACTCCCTCCCTGAGGAAGCAATGGCTCCACCAGGATTTTTTCGCCACCAGGCTTGCAAGCTGTAGGTTCTGGAGACACAGCTCCTTCTCTTTGTGTATTTAGGAGATACCTGATGCAGTTTTTTCAGAAGATTCTCATAGCAGGTGATCAGCTGGAAACCTCAGCTGAGCCATGTAAGATAGATAATTTAATATCTATACCTTTTTGTAGGCATTTATTACCATTGCCATTACTCATTATTAATATAGCCCTTTAGAGTTATAATACATGTTCACATCCCTTAGCTACTAAATAGTACTTAGGCAAAATATTTCTGCTTATCATGGCTGAGATAATTACAAGGACAGCTTCTAAATTACTTTTGTCACTTTGCCAAGAACAGATTTTTACTTAAATGATGTGCTTTACTACTGTATACACATTATACTGAGCAAGCTAATGATAGTGGATTTGATATTTTGATTCAAAAGGTGATTTATCTCGCAGCAGAAGTAGGTCTGGATTCTTTGAGGATTATAATTACACTCGTTTTTTTACTTTTTAAAAGAAATATTGATAATGCTTCCATATACACATAAAATTATTAACTGCTTATCAGTGTGAACATGATGTCCTCCAAATTCCTTAAAGAATATTTTTTTTTAATCTTCAGATTTCATGCTGATTTTCTAGTGCAATTAAAATATTTTTCATCCTACCTGCTGGACACACACGCACACACATTTTGGTGCTTGTAGAGGGTTTGAGAGAATTAATGTTATTAAGCAAGATCAATTTTGCTTTAAAATAAAAACACTTTCCCATTTTGGATAGTCTTATATTGAGATTTTCTGCAATGTTGTACATATCTGTCTGCATATCCACTACTAAAAAAATCATTTCTCTTTTCTCCCTCCATCTCAACTGTAGCCCACAATCCTTTATTATTCTTTACTATACTGTCTGTAGTAGGGAAGCATTAATGAATCATGAGTCCGTTCTAGGTATGAGCATTTTGTATTATGAAATAACTGTTTGAATACCAGTCTGAATCTATTGCTAGATCAAAAAGGGGCATTGTTCCTCAAAATGATGTTTCCTGGAAAGACAGTTTGTCTGCATACCCAGACTTATGTTACCATCCTAAATTTCTTCTCCTGTTCAAAAATAGTTCTGTCATCAGAGAAGTTTGCAAATTGCCACAGATTCAAATAAGAGAAGAAATAAACTCACTTCCAGCCTTCCTACTATTTTAATAAATTTCTTTTTGATTAGACTAACCCAGCCAGATCTACCAAAAGGAAGATAAGTATATACATACATTTAAAAAGACTACACTAGAAATTATGACACGTGGACATACAACTATTTTCATATGTCTGGTAGCTCATTATTTTAAGTAGGTCAATCATAAACATGGTTAGTCTCTTAACAATGCTGTCTGCCTGTAGGTTTTCAAAGCCAAAAATAAGACCCTGAGAAGTACAGGATTAATACAGGCAGGGGGGAATACAGAGAAGACAAGATGCTGTAAGTGAGAGATATTTGGCCTGATTTTGATGAATGACTTATAGTGACCCACAAACTGAACATGCCTGCTTTGAACCCTTCCCTCCCTATCATTTCTTTATAATAATCAGACAAAACATAGAAGGTGACTTTATCTTTTCGAAGTCATGATAGGATTTTTCCAAAATTCTGATTAATTTAGGGAAAAAGGCTTTCTATAATATTGGACTCTGAAAATAATTTTCTCTCTCTAGAAATGCATCACCCAACTCTCCATCCTATAATTGATATGCTGCTAATGATGTACAAAAGTAGGACTAGAGAAAAACAATTCAAAATAAATATTCATGGATTTGCTTTTCTTACTCCTAGAACTCTTAACCTTATTATTAAATACTGCATCTGTATGTTCAGAACAACTTCTTAAAACTAGTAATTTGAGTTTAGTGAACATCAATAAATATAACAGGTAGCATCAGATCAGTTTCTCTTTCAAATGTCTTCATTGAATTCAGAGTAATTTACAGCAAATACCAAAGCATAAGACACAGTGGAGAGAAGATGACACAGTCAAGCATTTAAAACAACACCTCTGGGAAAAAAAATATATATATATATTTGGGAATTAGACACACTAATTTCTGCTGTGCAACAATATTAATTGCTCTTAAAAGTCCACCAAAAACTTAATAGCAGTAACAAGCAGAGGCATGTGAGCACCACTGTAGTTTAATGATAATGGCATCATCCGTTCAGCAGTATTAAAAACCGTATAAGCAAGAGTCAAATGTCTCTTCAGAGGAGTCATTCCTGCCCTCTCTTCTTGTTTGTCTTCTCTAAAATGTTCTTGTATGCCCACAACATACACAACGATTTCAATAGAACCAATACTTAATAAGAATATTAGAAAAGCATACTTAAAAGTACTCTTTCCAGATTGGTTCTCTTCTTCCTTCTCTGGGGTCTGCAGAATTTATAATTTTGGTACCAAACCAACTCATATTCTCTCATATTCTCATATTCTCTGTCTTTTTCAGAATGAGAACACATCAACTAGCAGATTTTACAAGGGATCTTGTTACTTTAGTCAAATTCTCTATTTTACCCTAGTGTAAAAGAGAATTATTATTTTGATTTTCAGACAGATTTATAAGACAGGAGAATGTCTTCCTGTTCATACAGTACTTAAAATTCTATTCAATATAAACAAGCTTTCACAGTTTAATCTTTCTTGAGTATTTCAGAACAACTATTCTGTAAAAGATACTTTTGCATGCATCTCTGATGGATTTACGAGTCAATCACAAACTTGTGATGAGCATATTCACCTGACTCCCTCTTTTTTTCTTGAAATGAGCTTGAGAAAAGACAATAGAATATTGTCTATTTGTAGAAACTGAAATTACTGTTTTACGGAACCACAGAAGAAAACTGAAACTCAACAAAATGCATTTGTAAACAGACCTCCTGACTGATACATTAAATAAAATACCTGAGAAATAACCCTTTATTCTCCACCAACTCCTAGAAGAAAATTTCCTCTCCTCCATTCTTTCCTTCCATTCCAAAAAATTTCCTTGACTTAAGAGGGATGGAAAAATCTATATTATCTCCTGTGAGTCTCCTCAAAAACTTTCATCTGTTTCATCACAGAGTAATGGATAACATGCCATTTTTGCCTTTTCTAAATAGGTATTCATTTTAGGGTATTTGGAATAGAAGTATTTCAAAATGTAACCTAAGTTCTACTGCCATTGTTAAGTAGGAACATAGACTTTATATGCAATTGCACCTTATGGACTTGTCTATGAATATAATTGAACTGTAAAAATGTAACATATCAATGTAATAGTGGCAGAACTATTCTAGACTGCAACATTAGTATAATTTTGGTTTGTTCTATAAGACTTTGATTTATTTTCATGGCTCATAGTTGAAACTGAATCCATAAATCATGTTAACCATTTACAAGTCTCAAAGGAGCCTTAAATAGTTAACAAAAATAA
>JAWLRI010000300.1:314543-337805 GCA_034781795.1 Crypturellus tataupa | reverse complement strand
ATAGTTGAAACTGAATCCATAAATCATGTTAACCATTTACAAGTCTCAAAGGAGCCTTAAATAGTTAACAAAAATAATTGCCCTACTAATTCACTGTCCCTTAAATCTCAGTAATTGCCTAATCATTAAACTCCCCATTGCTGAAAAGAATAGGACAAATATTGTGCAAATAATGTGTCAATTTGTGTGTATCATTCATATTACATTTTTTTTCCTCAAAAAGCTCAGTCGTAATAATGATAAGAAGAAGAAATATTGGAAAAATGCAGGAAGTGATCAGAAGGTTCTTGAGTTGTATATAATTTAATAAAAGACATTTCAAGAAGAAAATATTTTCATATCCATTTAGGAGTTTGCAATGCAGTAACATTGAAAGACTGATAAATGTCTTTACCTGATAGTTTTGAACAAGCAATTAAATAGCTCCTGTACTATGTATATCATTTTAAATGACCGTATACTTCTCCTTCAAGACAAGTTCAAACATAATATAAATGTTATTTGAGAGATTAAGAAAAAAAGAAAAAGAATTTCAGGGGGGAAATGGGTGAGGAACACATTTCCAAAAGTCACAGCTGTGGGTTATGTAGGGCTGAGAGTGAAGAAGAATGACAATCATAGTATAAAATTTCCAAGTGAACTTAGTAGCTTGAAAGAATTCACCAAGGTAAGTGAAATACTGTCACAGACTGAAAGATCTGTCTGGAGAAGAAGAGCTAAAACTTAAAGAATGAAATCACCAGCACGCTTGCTCTTATTGAAATAAAATGAAATCCTGGAGACTATTTGGTTATAAGATGTTTGTTAAGATATTCCAGCCTATATCATTATGCACTGATGCATAAATATATCTGTGAATTTCAATGAACAACTTGGAGTGAAACTGTGTATATTGGAATTTGATTAGAATGTGAAATTTGTGAGAACTAATTGCTTAACTGACACATAAAGCAGTGATACAAGAAAACCCCTACAGTAGTCTTTGTAAGTTGCTACCATGGAGATACTTAAGTTAGGCACTCACATGATCATTCTTATTTGGGAGATGTTTGCCTGAAAAAACCTCCCTATACATATATAGTACAGAGAAAATTCTGGCTCCCCTCTGTCCCAGAGTGCCTTTTAGTAAGGCTGACTCTATAGAGAGCACTTAGCAAAAGCTACAGGTTGAGGAAGAGAATATTCTCAAATTCTAATTTATATTGGGATTCTCTTTACATTGGTATCTACTCCTGTAGCTTCTTTTCTCTTGAATAATTGTCACTCTGCCTAAGACTGTGTAATTAGGTAGGAATTTAAACAAAACTAATTAAAAGGAAAATGGGAACTTGAGGCATTAGGTCATGTATAAATCCTTATGTTTTTCTTGATATGGAAAGAAATAATAAGAGGTATGACAATCATATATATACAGTGCATACTACATGTATTTCAGAGTATTTTCTATATGTACATTTAGGACTAAGTAAGCATTTGTGAGAGAATAATTTATGTGTAGAATTTATGTGTGTCATTTATGTGTAAGACATGGTGGCATTTGTTGTTGGCCTTTTGGTTTTTAAATATAACATATTGCTGTATATAAAAATCAAGTTACAGTATATTTAAAACATCAAGATCTTTCTGAAAAGAAAACTTCACACCATTTAAAAGTGCATAATGACATTTACATTGTCAGACAGTGACAGGATGAAGGAACTGATGATTCTGTTCCCCATGATTTTTCTTTTGTTTGCCAGAATCAAGTACTGCTTTTAGGACATGCCTAAGCCTGACAATGGAAGCCTTTATAGAAAGCTTATAGAAAGGATGTCACCGTTCTTCATGTGATGTGAGCTGATTGTAATTTGTCTTTGCTTTCAAAGAAGACAGCATCCTTTTAAATAATCCATTTCTGTACTTAATGCCAATGTTTAATATTATGCTAAGAATATTCTAAAAACATTCTCCATATAGGCAAGCAATCACTTTTTGGAAAAAAAAATCTAAGCAAGCTATTAACTAGCAGCTAACAAAGAACATAAATCTTAATCATAAAACTTGTTGATTTTCTACAATCACTTCCTTAAAACTCAAAACAATCCTAACAGACAGAAAGTTAAGGAAAGGTGTCAGGAGGCCTGCACAGATGAACAAACTGCTCCTGCAAAACCTAAATGAAGTATATAAGAAGTGGAAGCAGACTCAGGCCACCCAAAAGGAATATAAAGACACTGTCCATGCTTTCAAGGATGGTGATAGGAAAGCCAAAGAATGTGAGGAACAAAAATACAAGTTTCTACTAGCGTATCACCAGCAAAAGAAAAATGGAAAAATGTGGGCCTAGAGCTGAATGAGTCAGGGACCTGATATTAAAGGACATGGAAAGGCCTTCAGATCAATATTTAGCAATCCCTGGCCCCTGAGACCAAAGGAACTATCTGGAGCGTGGAGGGATTATTCTCAGTAAAAGGTGATTATGTAAGAAACTATTTAAACAAACTGGATGTACAAAATTCCATGGAACATCATTGTCAGGCCATCTTCAATTAATTTTGAAAGGTCATAATGATCTGGAGAGACTTCTGAGGACTGAAAGAAGATAAAACTGTCCTACAAGAAGGGCAAGAAGGAAGATCCAGAGAGTTACAGGCTAGTCAGCTTTACCCCCATCTCTGAGAAGATGATAAATCATACTGGAAAATATTTCCAAACATATGGAGGTCAAAAGGGTAGTAGGCAGAGGTTTATAAAAGAGAATCATGCCTAATCAGCCTTATGGAAATGAGATATCTGGCAAACAAGAGTGCAGTAGCACATATACTTTATCTCAACTTCAACTTCTTTAGTAAGGCCTCTGATGCTGTCTCCTACATGATCCTCATTGATAAACTGTTGAAGCATGGACTAAGCACAGGGCAGATGAGATAGCCTGATCACTGGCTGAACTATGGGGCTGATAGACTTGGGATCAGCAACATGAAGTCCAGCAAAGTGTGGTTATAAGCGGCATCCCCCAAGGAGTGCATACATGGACCAACAATGTTTAACATCTTCATTAGTGATGTGGACAATGGGATGAAGTCTAACCTAAGCAAGCTTGTGGACTATACAAAACTGTCAGGAAAAGTTGATACACCAGGAGGAGCCATTAGGAGGAAACTCAACAGACAGGAGAAATGGGCAGAGAGTAATCTCATGAAGTTCAGCAAAAGGGTGTGTTATGTCCTACACCTGGAAAGGAATAACCTCATGCAGGCTGGTGGCTGAAATCTTAAAAGCATCTCTGCATTGAAGGGCCTGGTGGTTGCATTAGGAAGAGCATTGTCGGGAGATGGAGAGTGGTGATCCTTCCCCTCTACTCAGTCGTAGTAAGAGCGTATGAGGACTTTAGTGTCCAATCTGGGTTTCCCAGATCTGAGCTTTCTCTCTTCCCAAGAGAGATACATAGACCAACAGGAGAGAGTCCAGAAAAATGTCCACAATGGTGACTAAAGAATTGGAACATCTCTTATAATGAGACTCTGAGAGAGCTGAGACTGCTTAACCTGGGGAATAAAAGGCCCAGGAGGAATCTCATTAATGTGTGGGAAGGAGTCAGGCTCTTACTAATGGATCTCAGTAGCAGGACAAGAAGCAATGAGCACCAGTTGAAATACAGAAAATTCCATGAGATATAGAATAGGAGAAAATGAGAAAAATATGAAAAGCAAACAAGCAACAACCAAAAAGAGCTCATCACTCTGAGGACAGTTGAACACTGAAGCAGGTTGCTCATAGAAGTTATAGAGTCTCCATCCTTGATGATATTCAAAGCCAAGTGTAACTGGACTGAGGCTTATAGTAGATGATCTCCAGAGGTCCCTTTCAACCTTAGCCATTTTATGATTCTGTGATTTTATGATTTTGTTTTATTTCTTCTTTGTATATTCTTTCACAGTTCCATGTATGTTCAAATATTTTTATTGCACAAATTTACAGGATTATAGATTTATTTAGGCTGGAAGAGACATCTGGAGGTTATTTGGTTTAACCTTCCCTCTGATGAGAGAGCCACTTTAGTAAACTAAAGTGATTATGTCACCCATCCTTCAGAAAAGTCTGGAAGAAGGTATAGTTAATCACCATGTATGTACCCACTTCTAATAGTAGAAAATGCTGCTAGACACTGACTGGTTTAGTTTCTTATGAACTATATTTTCATTTTATAGGCTCAGTAACAACTATGAGGTTTAAAATAATCATGTAATAGATAGATATATAGTAATAGATATAGGTATTCCTAAAAATGAGAACTGATTTTTGCCTCATGCAATTTTAGCTCCTCTTGAATAAGATTACAATCTGGAGGACTGATAAGAAGAAAGACCCAATATCTGCCTTAATGATCTGTCTTCTTTCTCAAGTCATGGAGGCAAGGTTAAATTGTCTAATGGAATGGAAACAAGAATTGGAATATATCTGAATATTTTTTAAAAATTTTACTCAAATGTTTTGCTCCTTCTAGAAACTCTCATAAAATACAATGGTACTTCCTAACAATAAAGTACAGTTAGATTTTTTCAAATACAAAACAGTTTTTATGATACAGCTTTAAAAACACAATCTTGCCAGGAATTGTTAGTGTTTAGTATTTTTTCCTATACTCCTGTTTGATCGCCCATTATGTAGATTTGTAGTAATGCTTGAAGATGGATGCATCTCAAAGATCAGCATGAATTTCAGTTTGGGATTATTCTAAAGTAATCTCAGCAAAGTAATTTTTCCAAAAATTGTTTGAAATCACCTGAATGATTTTTCTTCTACTTTATCTGAAGTATTGTTTTTCTCCCATTTATATTGACACCCTTAAAAATAAGTATTTTGCAAATGATATTACTTTTTATCCTCTTTTATATATCATTTCCCTTGTGCAAAATTTTCTCAGTTCAAAAAGTTCTCTTATTCTTTGTAGTCATCAGTATTTTATGGCATGATTCCTTTGAATAAGAAAATTAATTTAGCCTATAATCAACTAAAGAAGTTTTGGTCAATTACCCTTTTAAACTCTGGGGTGGTACCTGCCTAATGCTCAAAGCTTCAAGTTCCAGCTGATTTGGGGTCCAAGTTATACATAAATCTCTTGGTTCAACAATCAGATACAGAGCTATAAGATGAAGCCACCAACTGCTACATGTGCAAAAATCTTTTTCAACCTAAATTTGGTCCTCAGTATATTTATGCCTTAGTTAATGACATGTGAAGTAATGTAGATAGCAGCTGTGTTAACATAATAGCTAGATCCTAAGGTATTATACTATATTCTAACAGTATGCAAAGAAAATGTCTTCTAGTCACAGTATTCTGCATATCGGCTCTCAGCAAGACTAATCATTTATCAGCACTAAGATTTCCATTGTTTGAACAGTGCTTCTATGTTGTATAAGGGATATTTCTAGCAAAATACCCTTCATGTGAAATCTGCTCCTATTTTTGGCAAAAAAAAATCTTTTCAAATTTGTCTAAAAAGGCAGCATGAATTTCACTCTGTACAAAGTTTTCATTATTTTACATATCTGATCTGCTAAATTACATTATGCCAAATTATGGCAAATTACATGATGTCATGTCATGTTATACAGTTCACATTGTGAGTCAATTTAGGTCAACGCAATATGATAAAGTTCAGCATACAAACCAGAGCACCTATTTAGGATTAAATATTTATCATCTACACCAACGGCAGCATTTGAAGCAATTGGGTCAACTAACTGCAGGAAGAGGATACATTTGTTGTCTTCTCTGCTGATGGATTAAATGGTATATGCTAACATTCTTCCCACATTACACAAACTCATTTCATTAAAACACTCAATATATATGCCAGCAGTCCTGAGGCAGTACATTAGTGGATAAAGATGTCTTGTTAAAACACACTACTTGGCTTTTAAGTCTTTTTTGTTCTTGATTAAATTGATTAGTCAGTTTATTACTTTGGTTCATATTTTATATGAAGCATTCCATAAAAATTATGATATTAGCAAAACTATTTTCAGAACAAGAAATTTAAAAGTCAATAAAACCAATGGTGTCTGGAGTGAGTAGGGTACTAGTCTTTCTCTCCACAGAACAAGTACAATACTAAAGAAATAACTCGTTTTCTCACCAGTCGTGCTTGAAAGATAAGTTCAGAGAGGAAGGACAGAGGATTTGTTAATATTTGTTTACACAAGATTACAATGCAGCGTCTACAGATACTTGGAGCTAGCTTTGGTATCTGGTAGCAATTTGAGCTGGGAGACTGACTGTACACAAATTTGCACAGCAACCTACTCTTCTTCCAGACATTGACCACACTGATCTCCATGCTGCTAGAGGGAAACTGCTTCCAGATTCACTACACCACACTGCAAACCAAAGTGTGACATCTCACAGCTGTTTCTGCCACCCAACTCTTCCATTTGACAGGAGCAACACTTACAAAGAGAGCGGGTCAATCAGCACCCCTTTAAACATCCACTCTAGTGAGGGAAAAGTGACAGAGAGACAGGCTCATCAAGCAGCCTGAGACTGCAAAGCAATTATCCAATTAGAAGACTTCCAATGAGTGTGGAAAATGCTTTAGGAAGACCTTTTTGCTTTGGTGATTTCCAGTTTAGTGTGCTGTGTAGCTCTACCTACCTTTGTGTCATACATAGCATTAAGAGGGGCAGAAGGGAGATCTTGGGAAAAGGTGGCTGCGTAAGCCACTGTTACTGCAGAAATGTTGTGTTTTCAGTTATGGCCCAAGTTGGAAATGAGGAAAGAGAAGGGAAAAAAAGAGAAGGAAGTGTCACTTAAAATAGAACAGTTTAAATGTAATTAATCTTGTGTTAAAAGGTACAAATCTTTCTTATATCATGTAATTTACCGAACTTGCTTGTGTTGGAAGCATAAATATCCTGTCCAGAAACAATATATCAAGATCTTTTGCCAGGTTTTCCCAAAATATTCAGTCAAACATTACCAATTCATCAACGAAAAAAATCGTTATTGAGGGAAATAAGCCTAATTTGTGTTTGTACAAAACAGGCTGTTTGTATTTTTGATAAACCAGGCTAGAGACCTCTGAGGAGCAGAAAAATTTCTCACAGTCCATGTAAAAAAAATCAATTATCTCTAAGTCTAAGAATACTAATCAGGACTCCATTCAATAGTATTTTAATTTCTAAATAGAGCTTCTTAAGTTTTAAATCGGTTCATTGATGTTCATGTGCACAGATTACAGAAGATAGAGCTTCTTTAATTGTACCCCTAAGAATATTATGTCTCTTCAAAAAGATTTTTGAATGAAGTTAAAATGTTACATTTCAGTATCAAGTTTTCCTCTTTTTTTTTTTTTTGTGACCATACAAATCCTTCATTATGAAGTATGTGACAAACCTTGTTGCCTAGCCTCAGAAGCAAGTCTCCCTTTCATTCCTTTTTTTCCCCTTTATAAATAAGAACAGACTATTTGATAAAGTAAAATTGAAGATATATAACAATGGTCTGTGAAACATGCACAACCATTAGAGTGGTAGATACTAAGAATAGTACACTCCAAAGTAAAATCTGTCAAAGTATTATCAATCCTATATAGTTACCTTGGAATATATTACTAAAAAATAAACAACTTGTTTGGATCAATAAGAAGAATAAAGAATAAATAAGCATAAGAATAAATATTGGGTTAATAAACTATTTCTTTTGGCATAATGAACTGGTGAAGTTCAGAAATGTTTTTTATCTTTCATTTGACTTTTTTTCTTTTTTTCTTTTTTGTGTTAAAAGTGATACTTTATATTGCAGTTTACTAAATTTAGCTTTAAAAAATATACACAATCAAAACCTAAAGTACTTTAAAATTTTATGCTCTGCTGAGTTCCTCTCTCGTATGTGCATTACTTTGGTAAGCAAAAACAAGGAGGTTTCATTTCAAGTCTAGACATTTGACACATTTTTGCCATTGAAATAAATTTGTATACATTTATGTAGCTTGTAGCTATAGATGTGCATTCTGGAAATCCAGTTATAGTGTTTAGTATTACTGAAAATTGGAAATTCTCACCACAGTGCAGGTAAATGACCTACAGGAAATCTAAGAATTCCTGGCTCTGGAACAAAGGTAATATAAAGGAGATCGAGCAGCAGTGAATCTCTTGTACAAAACCCTCCTTATAGATAGGAGGGATACTCACAAAAGAGGATGCATTCTCTAAGTAGAACATCCCCCAGGGCGGGGAAGTTTCAAGTTGCGAGAAATCAATAGTTTGATCTGACTTATTCATACGAATGCAGGATATGAAAAGACATCCTGGGGGGATGTTCAGAAGTGAAGCCAGATACTTGGACGGAGTCATGAATTAAAGAGCTTTGAGAACTTTGTTTTATCTTTCCTGAACCATGAGTTTGCTAGCTGTGTTATCAATGTAGGATATTTTTTTAATACTGATTTCTAGGAAAGAATTAATAGATCCTGTCTACATGAAGTTAGAAAAGTAGCTGATATTGGGTATTTCTCCAATATGGTCTTGAAGTTTGCCATTTTTATATTATTTCATTGGACGTTGCTTGTAACGTGTTTGTTTTTCATATATGTATCACGTCTACAATTGTGATAATTTTTGTGAACAGTAAACTTCTCAAAATGGAAATGTTTTTTATGGTTCAACACTTAGATCAAGGCAGTTTTCTGTACCAAGATCATCAGGAGACCATAGCAATTCACCATAGCAAATGTCATCATGTGTTCATCATTTCTATTCACAATTTTATCTGTGTTTTATTCATCTTTTCCTCTATACTCCCTTTTTCATTTCACACATGTACAGAAAAACTTCTGGTGTGGAATTTGATTTTTTTTCTGCAAATATTCCCATCTATCCACATTTATTCAAAAGCACTGTGAAGAAAATATGTCACTGTTTGTAAATGTGGCCAGGTAATATCAAGTTCAAATTTGAACTCAGCTATTTTTCCCTGTAAGTTATTTATTTTAATATTTTAATAAAAAATAAGTTAATAACGTTAAAAAGCAATGAGTATTACAGATTTATATATTATATAGTTTCACTTAATATCTTCATAGAAAACTATGATGTATGTGGTATACAGTCATTAGCTTCTCTTGCAAGTAGCAAAGTAAGAAATGAATGCCAATGCTGTTAAAATTTACAAAGATACTATAAGAACAAATAAAATTGTATTATTGTAAAGTAAAGCGTGTGTCAATAGGATATAGATATGTATATATGCTATTAATACCATACGATATTATTAATGGTGGGAAACTGAAATCCTCCAGAAGTAGTAAATATCTAGAATTTTTGAATGATTAGTAGAAATTATTTACTTTATCTTCATGTAACATTCTGGAGGTGGTGAATATGGATTAGACCAGTTGAAGGTCTGGAAAACCTGGCTTGCAGTAATAGATAAAGCAGCATTGTCCAAAAGATTAACAGGTGACTTGACAACAGTTACAAACAGAAGCACAATGAGATCCAATGATGGAAGCCAATGCTAAGGACTAAAAACAAAAGTGTGAACTTTCGTTAAGGACAACTTGGCTATTATTGTTTCAAATGATGATACACATCCTACAGCTGAAGAAGGATATAAGTGTAAAATCTTATGAAAAAAATCTATGGTTAGATATTATAAATATAACACAGAAGTTAGTAGATGGAAATCTTCTTTCAAAATAGCCCTAGCAAATGAATTTCTTGATGTAGAACTTCAACATCAACTTTAACATGGCATTGACGTGGTAAGATAAAGCCATCTGTTCTTTGAATTACTTTGTTGATAATGCTTCAAGACAGATTTTAGTGTTAAGGTTCAAGGTTCATGACCAGAAGCAACACATGAAGTGACATATTTTTCCCCACATTTTTGTACTCTACTTCTGTGTACACCTACAAGTTAAATACCTCTTTTTTTCTTTCATCTATATACACACAACAGTAAATATAACACAGGAATGCAGAGAAACAGCACAGCGCTGTAATAGCTATTTTTGGACACTTTTTACAGGAATTTATTTTAATAAGGAGAAAATATATTTTTCATGTTAATTAACATTAGAAACCAGATCCTACCTGACATTCAGACCAAATAAGAAGATAGCTTTGGTAGCTCACTTCCAGTAAGTGTTAACTGACTGCTTTTGGTAGCTTACTTTTACAGAAGAGAAGTTAAATTTGTTTAGAAATCACAGAAGTTGCCATTATTCCACTAATTTTATAGTGGATTATATATCTTCTTTTTTCCAAGGTCTGATGTTTGTGTGACTGGTGTGCATGTTGCTGGGTTGTGCTGGTGTTATATGCTCCCCAACAGTTCTGCAAGTCCCATTCTGAGTGACTTTATTTCCATCAAGTTCCACGTTAAGTGATAATCTTCTCTCATTTTGATAGGGTTTCATTCTATCAATATTAAAAATTCAGTAGTAAATGTTTTAACAAGATTAATCAAATAATAGAAGACAATGATTGTATGTTACCATTTGGTGTGCTCTAATTTAATGACTTTACGCTCTTATCAGTTATTTGTATAAACCTTTCTGGACAAACAGATGAATTTTTGATCGTTTTTTCTCCAGGGAGATTTCAGCATTTTATTACCCATATTTCTTTGATACCAAAGTACCCTTCAACTTATCTATTTTTTTTTATATTATCATTTGTACTTGGAGAAGAAACTTGGAGGGTTGGATCCCACTACATAAGTAAAAAGAAATAATATAAAATAAGAGACTAAGTATACTATTTTTGGCCACTGCCCGAAAAACTAGAATAATCTTGTTATCAGGTCAGGCACCTCTCAAGACAGATGTGTTCAAATATACTGGATGTTTACAGACAGTAGTACTATTAGGAGTGGGAAGAGTTACTATTTCTTGCTCTTGCCATTAGTGGCTGCTGCAAAATGCTTAATTTTGATTGAAGGATGGAGAAGGTCTGATCTGAAAGGATTTAGGATATTTGTGCCTATATAGCCGCCTGTTCTCTCTTCTTCTCTCTCTCTCTCTCTCTCTTTTTTTTTTTTTCCCTGCCTGGTCTGAAAATGTGTTTCACATGGCTTAGGAAGCAAAAGATGTTTAAAACCTGTTACAGATACACTTGCCAATACAGTCAGGTTCACTTTCAATACTTTTATTCATCTTTTATCAATAAGTTTTATTCCAGTATTTAATCACTATTCTCCCCTGCTTCAAGGAATCACACTAATTCTGTTCAGTAAAGATGGTTAAAAAATAATTTTAGGATGACACATTTGCAGCCAGTGACACTTGATTTGAACCAAATAAACACACTTACTGTATCTGTCTACTGGCTTTCTCACCTAACACCTGGAAAACAAAAATATCATCATATAGTCTCCATCATATAACATTCTGCTTTGCTAGCACTCAAACTAAGGATCTAGAAAAATGGAATAATAACACTTTTTTCTTTCCCCAGGAGAGAAATAATAGATTATGTTAAATTTAAGATAGCAGATCAAACAATCTAAACAGGTTGTCTTAGCATCATGTTATAGTCAGATACATCAGCATCTTCAGCCTTGCCTCCTCCTTTCCTTCAGTATTCTCCATTTATAGGTTTGTTTGTTTAATTTATTTTTATTGGGGTGTCAGAATACAAAACACTGGCAGCTTTGAGACACACTGCTCCATTTCTTATTTTTTTCAGATGAGATATTATTATTATCTAGATTACTAGATCTCACTGTCGCCTTGAAGATACCTCAGCATCTTAAGGGACAAATGTGTTGGAAATAAAATCCTTGACATCACTGATACAGGAGACATCTTCCTGATAGATATATCTCATTCATCTACTCATCTTTAGGTTTGTATCATTACTTTGCCTAAGATGATCCAGATTGTAGTCTTTCTTTGGGGTGACATTTTATATTGAACACATTTTGCATATTATTCACTCTACAAAAGTTGTAATAGCATCTTATTACACTTACTGAAATTTTAACTGAAGCTGTTAATTCAATGGATTTACCATTCAATCCCTTCTCCTTTGTCACTAATAGGTGCAGTCAAAAAAGCATCTCTTTCTCCATTTTTTCATCACGTTTCTACACAATGTTAATGTCTTATTGAATGTTGCATTACACTGCAGATCTTTTCCCATCAAAGCAGAAGATTGAAATTTAAGAAAATTGTTCAAAAATTAAATAGTAATTACAGTTACAAGGTAACATGGAAAAACAAAAAGATAAAACCTTTATAATCTTTTGTTTTAACAATGTTATTCATTTTACTTGATTAAATAGAAGTTCTGCTCAAGAACTATGTTTCGCCTGAAAAAAGATGGTCTTGAGGAAGATAAATATTGAGGCAGAAACGCTCACAGTAAAAGTTTATAAATAAGTAAGGTTTTGCCCATTTGAAGAGTTATCCAGATATTTCCCAAAATTTTGCTACTGATCATACATATGTAAGCTTAATTTTCTATATTTTATAAAACTGACCGGATTTGGGCCCTGTTTAACTAGATGTGATACACTGTAAAGTTGGCTCTCAGAGATCCTTTCTGAGTTACTGCTTTGACTGGATTTGCAGCTGGTCTTTGACGGCTGGGTAAACTTCAAGGCGCTCAGTGATTTCAGTCTCCCTGTTTGACTGCCAGGCTGCTTTTCCCCAGAGAGGCAGACACCGGAGTAAGAACAACTTCTCTGAAAGTGAGCAGAGATCTCAGTTTTCCTCCACTGACACTTTTTGACAGGAGGTAAAGGAGACAGAGAGAGAGTGCAAGGCAGCTTTAAGGTGAGGTGAAATGTTACAGTGGATGTAATCTTACAGCTCACTGCAGCAGAAAGGAGGAAATCCTTCCTTCAACTCATCCCTCTAACAGACCAAGTCAGTTCTGGTCCTTTGCTGACGTGAGTTGGGTCTCAGATTCAACAGCTCTTTGGCTGACAGAATGAAACTCACTAATCTGTTGGAAAATTCTCATTTTTTTTCTGCTGGGTTAGCTTTCTGTCAGCATTGTGCTTTCAGCCGTTCATGGAGGGGGTTGACAAGCCAGCACAAAGCAAGTGTCTGAAACTGCTGTCCAGAAGAAGGCAGGGAGAGATGTAGCACCACATGCCCCCAGCGGTGGCAAGGTGCCAAACTGACTCAGCTAAAACTATATCCATGCTTCCCACTTCCTACACAGAATAAGACTCTTCCAACCTTCTGCCCATACGTTCCAGTAATGGGTAGAATCTGCTCCAACTAAATTGAAATACTTTTGAAAAAACTCATAACATAAACAAGGCAGGAAGATAGGTTCAGTAGTCAACAATTTGAGAGAAAAATAAGCAAAATTACTGTGATAATTAACACTGATTTAGAGTAAGGAGATTATTGTCTGGAATGAATGAGGGGTGGAGAAGAATGAAATGAATTATTGAGTGAAGGAAGGGCAGATATAGGAGTGTCATCTCAATAGTGTCAAAGGGTTAAAAATCATCAGTAAATATCAGGGAGCCTGCTACATTAATTGAAATAGATCTTAAACGCTCTCAAGAACACAAAGCAGAAAAGAGATCAAAACACTTCAAATAGACTATTCAAATATTTTTGCAGTGTAAATCCCTTCAGTTCGGCAGTGTCTGTTCTTTTATTACCAGGTTTATGTAACTATTTCACAACGAACAGAAAACTAATGATGTGACCTAAGTTAAGAGGAAATACTGGAGAAAGGTGGCAAAAGTTATCTAGAGACAAGTTTTACAATGCTTCCTCAACTCAGAGTGTACCTTGATTTCACAAGAACTTCTCCATCATTACTCATACAGTAGTGTCATTTGGAACACATTTGGAAGCAGTAATTATAAATGTTTTTTGATTCAAGTGAAAACATATATGTTTGCCAAGTTTTCTTTAAATTGATAATATTAATTGGTGCTTAATAAGCAGTCAAACTAGGACACTGATTTTTCTTCTAAAGACTGTTTAATGAAATACAGCTTAGAAGTATATCCCAAGTACTCACATAAAATAAATGCATTACATACCCTTAAGATAACAAAAATAACTAAAATAAAAAGGAACCAAGGTATTTTTAAAACTCTCTGCTTATCTGCTTTAAAATCTAATGAAGCAGCTTTTCAAAATTTGGGAAGTTATGGATAGTTGTAAAACATTTGCAGCCTTCAGCTGAGGCTGTTAGAGCAAAACAAAAATCATTTTATATCCGAAGAAGAACACTACCTTTCAAACCCTTAAAAATAGCCACAATTTAAGGAAGGAATCTCACACTGATCAATGTGTAGGAGCAGACAGGTATACTTAACCATACTGAGTCTGGTTCTACTGAAATTTATTCTATTGACTTCAATGTAGTGACAGCCAGCAGTGTAAAAAAAGAGGTAAACTGGATGATAATTGTCATTCAGAACAAGATGTAGCAGTATAATTTCTTCAGAAAAGTTATTTATCTCTCTACATGAGATGGCGATTCTGATGACTGCAGTAATATAGAAAAGCAATATTGAGGCTCCCAATATAAAGTAGATTTTTAATTGTACCTGAATAAAATACTGAGACAACTCTAGCTATTTATTGGCCAGAAAAGACTGACCCTAGATGTCCCAGAATAACTTTCACTCTCAGAAACACAAAGAAGCGTAAGAAAAGATTAAGGATATATTGTTCTTACTTTTTGTGCCATATTTACTTTTCTTTCAGAAAGGAGGATGAAGACTAAGATCTACAACAAAAGTCCCGTGCATAAAAACTTTCAAAAAAGATTTCTTTTTTCTTAATGTAAAATTAGTAATTTCCAGTCCAATAATACAATTAGTTATTCCAGGTTTTCAAATATGATTCATATAATTTGGAGAGAAGAAAAGAAAAAAACCTTCAGAAGCTTTGCAAAACAAAATACTTTGTTTCAAATTCATCAAAACAAGGTCAACCATAGAACAGAGGAATTCAGATCTACTTTTAAAATTTACATAATCTAAAGAGTTGAAAGATAATACTCTGAATCCAGTGTTAATTTAATCATGAGACTTGTTAATGTTATTGAGAGCTACATACCTCAGTAGTTAAGCAATTAAAAATATGTTTGCAAGTCCACATAATTCACAGTGCCATTCCTTAATCCAGCATTCTTATTCATGTGTGCTTGAAAATTAGTTAAAACAGTCTAGAGAGGAATGCCAGCTGCTTTGGCATTGTGAACTTTATCTATTAAGTTAGCAGAATATAACATCAAGGAACCAAAGGTGAGATATTATTTGATCCGAGTTTTCTAAAGAGATAGGGACAGAGGGAATCATGAAAAAAAAATGACTTCTAACATTTACCTTTTTCATACAAGGGTGAATAAATGCATACTCATTTGCTTTAATATGAATCTACTGACACATCAGATGTCCTGGGTAGCTAAGGAATGGGGGCTGAAAGATAGGGCAGAAGACCTGCATCTTTTTGGACTTGTACCTGTTGGCCATACAGGATATCTCAGTGCTGAAAACAACACTAGACAGCTTTATTTAATCCACTGGATCACAGTTCATGAACATAATGAAGAATTTCAAATAAAATAAAAGTGTTGCAAATTTAAGCTAGTTTTGTTGGTCCCTTCCATCCCTCTTCCATGCTGATTTTTACCACAATTAGATATGACCCTCAGGGGAAACCAGATTTGCCATATGTCATTAGTCTTACTCATCTCCTTAGTAGAATTATTATGTAATAACTGCTCATGTTGCCTAGCTAATGGTCTGTGTAAATGAGGCACTTGAAACAAAAGAATAGCACTTGAGAAATGCTGTAAATAATGAGAAGGCAGTGCTAACACCTAAAAAGAGAGGTAAAAGAAAGAAATAAAAAAGGCTATAGTATATTGTGAATGTTAGGAATACCCAGTGTTTGACTGATAATTCATTCTTGTTTTACAAATTCTGTTGTTTTCCTGTCCCTTGTGTCCTTCTTCCTCTAAACATGTCTTCCAGCAGTTACCTGCTAGAATTAGTGCAACAGAAAAGATGTGAAATGGTCATGACTTCTTGGCAAATCCACAAGATATCTCTTCTCATATCCACTATGAGACATCAGTATGGTTATCAGAAACCATCTAACTGCTAAACTCTGTATAACTCTGCACAATTAATATACCTTACTTACATATATGTGTCTTACATACCAAATTCTACTCAGTACCTTCTAGAAGATCATCTGGGAAAAATAATAAACCCCAACCTAAAAGAGCATTTAAATAAGCACATAGGAAAAACAAGAAGGCTGCACAAAAAAAGATAACACTAATCTTTTGATTCCTTTTACTTGTCTAGCAGGCAGCAGAGCAGATAAGAATCAAACTTAAGAAGCTCTCAAGGAAGGTATACAGTCAATGCTTAAGTTTTCTTTCTGTGTTTTTATTTATTTATTTATTTATTTTCACTCAGGAAAGCAGAGCACAGAAAATAAACCAAAGTGGTGGCTAAGGAAACACAGGCCAGTTTGCTCTGCTGCAGGGAGCTCCTGTGGGAATAAAAGGTTCATAAGGAAATCACTGCCATACAAAATAAGAACTATTAGAACAGTTCTAGTGCAACAGCAATACTAGTGGAACCAAGATCAGTAAAGACTACACTTTAAAGCAAATATGGCACCTTTATGGCACCATATGTTTATTTACATAAGCAGCCTAGAAAAACTTTTAAGAAGGCAACAGAAAGTCTCAGGTGGAAATAGCGTAATATACGAACATATCATTTAGCTCTACCAAGAAAATGGGGCACAGCTATGAATAAACATCATGGTAAATAGAGAATAGCTATGTGGAGGCAAAGATGGAAGAATAGGATATTAATCTTCATATATTTCTTATTTAATATCTCCCTTCTATTAGATTTTTTTTTTCTTGATTTTGTTTCATCTTATTTTGAAGAGAAGAAAATCAAAGACCTTGATGTTGGTGGTTCCCCAAAGCCATATTTTAGAAGTAATTATATTTGATTAGCCAGTGGTTTAAGTAATCCAAAATTTAAGAGCAAACCATGGACCCTAAGGAAATAAATTGATCTGTTCTGTAAAAGGTTGGGTTTTCATAAGAATAAGAAATATCCATATCATCTTCTGAGGCTGTGATATTCATAAGTGATTGCATAAAATTCTGAAACACCCAGGGGTGCCAGCATTTTAAGAGAGCTCTGTGTACTTAAACAAGAAACTTGGGATACTGGGGAAAAACAGAGTCAGCATGGAAATTCCTGTTAAAAAAATAGCTTGCTGATAGAAGGAGCCTTTAGGGAGAATTTAATGAAAACCTCTTTGCCTCCGTCTTTCTGATGTCCATGGGAAAGGAAATACTTTAACAGAGTTCACTGGAAATGGGACCAAAAAAAAAAAAAAAAATTAATCTTTTTTTCTTTTTCTTTCAGTCTTTCCAAAGCTCCAGAAGAAATTTTAAGGTGTTACATTCAGAAGCAGCATATACTACCTTAATTTGGTAATAAAACCTTGATTGAATATTAAGAGAATATTTCTGATATAAAGGATACAAAAGGATACTACAAAAGCTCTTAACTCACATTTACTATCTTTAACCTCCGAGCAACTTTTGAAATTTCCTGCCCCTATTTTGTTTACCCATTACTACCATGTTGCTTTGTTTCAACAGTACATTAAAAAACATGACTACTGTCTGTCACTTGTGCCCAGATGTCCAGTTCAGTGTATCCACAGAACTCTCAAGTACTCCAGAGACAAGCTCATACATCATTTATTTCTAGTAGCATGACAGGTACAACAGGAGCAGTAGACAAATTCTAAAGAAGTTAAGCTCTTAAAAAAATGCTTATAACTCTAGCTTAGCATTCAAATCTCGGAGCCAACATCCAGGTAAAGAGTGCCAGATCAAGAATAAAATGAGGCCATGACTTTAGCTTTAACATGCCAATGTGTTTTAATGTTTCTTCCATAAATGCAGCAACTCCTGCACTTGGAACAGTTTGAAAATTTCTGGTTGCTCCTGAAATTTGGAGAGATCTTACATTTTTAGGTCAGCCTGCATACAAACTACACTAACAGTTATGCAGTAAACCTTCCAGATTAGGGGGCAGGTACTGTAACTCTCATTTAGACACACAAAAGTTTAAAAAGCAATAAATTCTTCTTTAGAGATTTTGTATTTGAAACCCCTGTCTATGGCATGTAATCCTTCTGCTTTATCAAGAAGCCCCTGGAGTCTGGCAATATAGATGCAACAACAGGCTGCTATCACATGTTTCACATTGGAGATTTTCAGAATTAAATACCCTAATCCCCCATGTGAAGGTTAGAACATCACAGCAAAAGAGGAAAATATCTAACTCCAGAATTAATTTACAATGTTTTAAGGGAAGTTCTGCACAGACCCATGTTTAGAAAAATACACTTTTCTGAGATAAATATGCACCAGTAACAAATGCATATAGCTGAATATGTTTTAGAAGTATGAATTTGCCCATTATTTTTTCATTATTTCAAGGGGATAAAAAAGCAACAATATTCTCTGGACAGTCAGCATTAACTTGTGGCAATGTTATATATAGCACAATGGATTTTTGTTTGTTTGTTTAAAGGTTAGGGGTTGATATTTGCCCCGGGGGGATTGCTGACAAAGCACTTGACAGCAGGTACCACACATCTACAGTAAGTAGATCAGAGTATTTTACCTGAAAGCATGCTGCAATAAAGTGCCATCATTCAATCAATACAGATTACTTACTTAACATTTTCCTTAATGTATCTGGATCACTGGTTCATTAGATCATTACCTGATAAATAGCATGGGTAATGAATGGAGAGAGTAACTACATACCTTCAGGAAGAACCTGCCGGATAACAATAATCCATTAGGAAAACTGGCAGTATCCTCTGATCTATTGCCCGCACAGCTATGACTTGATGGAGAGTTTCATTCCCTCTGCTCAGCACTCCAGAAGAAAATCAGTACAATTTAAATATTTCTCAGGATGTGACAGCTCTCTAGATCCCTGGTTGCATTCTGTTCCCAGGGGTTGGCAGTCTGGTGTTCCAGTGTGCATAGAGCAGTGAAGATGAATTGAAAAAGCCTGAGATAAATTAGGGATGGCTAAGTTAAAATTGTCTCTGCTCCCGAGTCTCTCATCTGCAGTCTGCAAGCCTGTTTTGCTGTGAAAAAGCTAGATGGCAGGCTGCCTCAGTGAGTTCTTCTTAAACGACAGGGAGCATTTTCAATGAAGAAAAATTCTCCCATTATCTAAGCTAATGTGACTGCAGCTAAATCCAGTCGACACTCTTAAGAGCAGTGAGAATGAATTCTTAAGAGTGTCTACTAGCATGAAATTCATTCTCACTGTTGCTTTCTTTCAAGCTATGGGTCAAAAAAAAAAAAAAAAAAAAGATACTACCATCCTGAAGGTTTAAGGTTTCTAGCTGAAATACACAAACTTTTTAGCTGATAAATGACAGTACAGTTCTTGATTTAACTGTGTCCAGTAATCTAAGTAGTTGTGGTTTTTTTGCTATATTTCCTGCAGTGTATCTTTTGTACTCAGATTAAACTTCCACTTTTTTTTTTTTTTTTTTTTTACAGTTATCATTTCTTTGCAATTACCTTCATTTTGAATGCTCCAGGAGAGAGACAGTATTTTCCCTTAGCTGACAAAAATTGAAATGACAACTGAAAATCAGAACAATTAACGTGTTTATTCTTAAGAAAATGACAATCCAGAGAGACATGTGTTTGATCACGCCTCCAAAAAGTCTAGTTTAAAAACAACAACTGCAAAACATCACAAGTTTGTAATGGGTTGCTGATTTTTAATTATGGGTCACTTCTTTGGTTACACTACCTTGCAAAAGGTGAGATTTTCTACATATCATTTTGTTATGTAAAAAGTAATGTCTGTGTGGGAATCACCGGTTATTCTCAGTCCATGCCAGTTATTTCCTCCAGTGATTTTCCATTAAAATGGACCCTCACTTTGCTAGTTTTTAGCTGCCAACACTTTGTGAAAAAGAGGCAAAACCTTTTTTGCTCATGTGGTATAGCAGTTGCTGTTAAAACCTAAGAATAACTTGTAAAGGTACAGCTGAGATTTCATTGTACAAAACCTCACTTGCAAAAGTTACCCAAATCATCCTTCCTAATGCAAATTTATGGCTTAATAGAACAATTTTCAGAGTTAAGAGTCACCTGCTAGACTCAAGATAGACTTCGTTTGTGAGGTATTTATAAATTTTAGAGTAATCATTACTCATGTCTCCCCTCACTCTGCAGCTACAGATTCATGTAACTATTAGCTTTTTATTTTTTAGAGCTCCAGTAGCTTGAGTAATTAAACTACATTTACATCTTGGCTCCTGTTCAAGAAAATCTAATGTGTGAAAAAAATAAAATATATTATTTGTAATAGTATTTTTATGTCAGCAAGGTATGATTCATTCATGTTTCTTGGGACAAGTCAGTTAGACAAGAATTTCAGCTTCTAAGATGCTTTTACTGGATTTTTGGCTCTGACCTGGAAAGGAGTAGAAGAGCAATTTAGTTAACAAAATGGGGTAATCCAAATGTTTCAGCTGAATTCTCAACTTTGATCATAAATTCACCTCAGGGTTTTCTTCTAAAGGGAGAAGGCAGAGGAAGCTAAAAAAGGGAACTTCAATACTAACAACTTTTTTTTTTTTTTTTTTTTCTTGGGGAAAGAGGCGTAATAACCATTAAGGCCTTAAGGAAGGCCAAGTAGCACAGCAAGGCAGCTGGTCCAAGTCATCATCCTGAGGAGTTTCAGAACAAAGCATGGATTGCTAAGAAATCCTAAGACATTACCAGGAGAGAAGAGGAATGAGACTATTGTCAGCATGGGTCTGTCCATACGAAACTGTTGTCTCTCCTCCCTTCCTAAATTATGTACTGACATCTACTGATATAGTCTAATTTCTATTCAAAATGAAATAGAGGGTCCTAGATATTCAGCTTGAAAGGAGAGAGAATTCTAGTGGCAAGGCATGCTAGATTTTTCTGTTATGCTGCTACTCAATCATTAAGACATTTTTCATGGTGGTTAAAGAGATTCATACCTGGTATGATTGCCAGAATTTAAAAAATGACTGTGGAATGGTGCATATTGCTGGTGATGTGGAACCTATGCGGACAACAAAAATGTTAAGAAATATTTGAGCTGAGTATATCTCTAAGCTTACATACATTACAGCTTTGTCAAAGCTACTTTCTAGAATCAAAATATACACCCCTTTCATTTCATTTTTTAAATTCAGAATAATAGTATGACTCAAGAAAAAATGACATCAAAATTTTGTCCATATAATAAGGTATGCTAAACGATATATATGTGACTAAGTCTTCAGAACTATAACTGCAAATCTCAATGAAGAAAAAACTTTATTCAAAAAAAAAAAAAAAAAAAAAAAATACTTGTCTTTTCTATTTCCCATCTTTTCTTTTCTATTTCTCTTTCATTCTCCACTGGAGTCAAAGTAGTAGTTAATGAATTCAGAATGCTTTTTTGTGCTTTACCCTGCTTCCCTTGCATTAGATTATAGTAGCAAAGTGGAACAGCTAATGGGAAACTCCAGTAGGAGTAGATATTTCAAAGATGAAAACTACAGAGACAATGACAGATTTTTTTCTTTGCTACTGTGCATTATATTTTATATGCATATGCATAACAAATCTGGGAAAATAATACAGTGCACATGTAAAAATTTAATACTTTCATTACTCTGGACTTACAAATGTTTGGATTGATCTCTTGTAGAATTTCAGCTGCAGCTTATGTTTCTCCAGTGTTTGCTTTTTACAATGTATCACATCACATTTTATTTTGTTGTTAGTATATGCATGTTTTTTAGGCCATGTTTTCTTGCTAGCTTTTTCTTTTTCATCAATTTCTGGAACACTAGGAAAAACTAGGAAAATAAAACTATTTTAAATAAAAAATATTTTCTGTAGCATTAAGATTTAATGGTAGAAAATAACAGTCTCCTGTTATGAATTCACCTTAATCAAATGTACTGGGCTGCTTTTTTGCCAGTGGCCTTCATATACGAACAGCTTGTAGAAGAGGGGAACGAGGCATCTGAGAAACAAGCATGTAAATCTGAAGAGGGAATTTAGCCATTGGTGTGCTATTTGGGACTGACTAGGCAACCTCAGAGTGAGGATTTACTTATGCCAGGAGCTTCTCCTTAGAACACCGAGTGATTTAGGTTAGTGTTGGCTGAAAATCTCTCTTCAAACTTGCTCTGCAACTTTATATGAGTCCCAGAAGGCAGCAGTTTGGATTTAATAAGAAGAGAAAAGGAGAGAGAAGTGCTCTAAATATGCTGGTGTTCCTTCCCTTATCTGACTCTTGATAAACTTCTTGCTTTCACACCTTCCTGCTTTTAGAAAAGCAATACTTTTCAGACTGGAACATACTAGATTAAATAGTAGATCAGTAGATAGATCCTCCAGTTCTTTCTTTGTACATTTAAGAAAGAAAATAGAGGGATCATACCCAAAGACAATATAAGTATTGAAGGTGGCCTCAGGTAAGTCAAAGAAGGGATAAAAGTGAAATTCTCTTAGGTGCTAGAAATTCTCTGCCTGAAATTCTGCACATTGATGCATTTGTCCTAATTCTGCCTCATGCAGACTTATCAATCACTGTGTGACAATGACAGATGATTCCCCTGCTTTCACCTCCGTGGTCCAGACCACAGCTTCTTGTCATCCTGCATACTGACCGAATACTTTATGAACAATATATACAAGAGTACACTCAACAGCATGCTTGCTGCAATAGGAAGGCTATACTAATATAACTGACATTTGCAGAATGGGAAAAAAAATCATCTGTAAAGCATAAGAGCTCACTCTGAAGTTCTCACATTGCACACTGTGTACTTTTTAGTTTTTATTGCCATGTTATCTAGCCTTGTTCCCCATGTTGAATATCTATTTCTGGTTGGAGTGCATTAAGTGCATTCTTAGAGCAAGTCTTATTTTTGTTTCAACTTAAAGGAAACAGGTCATGCTCTCTGAGACCATGCTCTCCATAATGCAAAACATATCACAGACGCTGGGGAAAAATAGAGCATTAGCTTCAAAACACAAATATAGATGCTCCCATTTGAACCTATGAAAGGTATAAATGAGAACTAAAAGCTGAGTTATGATCTTTCTACTATAAAAGGAAGGAAGGAAGGAAGGAAGGAAGGAAGGAAGGAAGGAAGGAAGGAAGGGAGGAAGGAAGGACGGACGGAAGGAAGGAAGGAAGGAAGGAAGTAAGGCA
>JAWLRI010000300.1:281268-314443 GCA_034781795.1 Crypturellus tataupa | reverse complement strand
AAGGAAGGAAGGAAGGAAGGAAGGAAGGAAGGAAGGAAGGAAGGAAGGAAGGAAGGAAGGAAGGAAGGAAGGGAAACTTACCAGTGTTAAACCAAACAACCAAATAAATAAAACCCCTAGCAAACAAGTGCACACCTCCTTCACCCAACTCTGTTGCCACTGTTGAGTGTTTCCTGATTTACTGCCCTTGAAGTCTTGAAATTCAATCATTTTAGAAATATTTGTTTTAAACCTCAAATTTTCATAAACATTTCCAGGCCACCTTTTTGCCATCTGACTCTTCAGATGATTCCATGGAAATTTACATACATTACCCATTAAAAGAAATACATTTTAATGGTTGGTATTTAAAATACAAAGAAAGCCCATGCTCTTTCTTGAAAGCCATTAAATACCTATATTACAAAATAAATCAAACCTTATCAATTCAAAATATCTCATTTCAATCTAATTACAGGTGCCTGTTAAATTATTCAGCAAAAAGTGACCAACAATTTGCAGCTCATGGGCAAAGCATTACTTGTGCTGGTTTCATTATCCTCTCTCCTCCACTGTCTAGACAGCAAGGAAGCAAATATACTCCTGAAAAAATCAGCAATCAACGATGAAAGATTCTTCAAATTTCCTGCTGTCAACCTTTTAGCTACATATTTGTTTCTCTCAGTTCTCATTTGCATTATAGTGAGTAGGGTCTTACTTTGAACTCATATAGCACCTTTCATCTCAAAAGCTCAAGGCAAGTTTAATGTGCCTATCTTGAAACCCATAAAGCTCACTTTACTCAGACTGAAATCTCAGCAGCTGTGTGAATTCAGAGTGTCTGATTAAGATACTGGAGGAAAATAAAACAAAAACTCTGTACGTGTCAGCCAAGTGAATCGGGGCTTTTACATGCTACTACAATACAAATGAAGAGTTAACAGGAGAAATGATAGCTCAAAAGAAATGAGGAGGGGGCAATATGGAATATAACCAGTATGCCGTGCCTCCTCTAGGAGCACACTTTCTGCAGAATTCAGAGCACGTTCAAGCATATCCAAACCTTTTAGTTTCTTCAGAAAGCTTATGCTGAGCTCTGAGATACTAGTGAGTAAGTTTGCCCTGAACATTCTCATTTTATGTATCTTTTTATATGTATGTATATGCTTTTATATATATATATAGTATAAATAAATAAAACAGGCTATTTGTTCTATTCAAATTACATATGATCTTAAATTATCATCCAAATAAGTTATAAAGAAAGAAAATCTGCTTTTATGCTATTTCAATACATCATTTTGTAAAATTTCTTGAAGTATACAGAGAAAATGATAGGAAGGTTCACATATTATTTCTAGGCCTCCCATCAGAACAGAAGAATGAAAAAGGATGATACATTACACACAGAAATAGGCACTTTCAGACTTTTATACAAAAACTTTCTTACATAACTCTTCATGTTTCATTTTACATATTGCAGAGACAGAAATGCATCTTAAAAACTGAGAAAACGGAACATGCATCTTAGTAAAACAATTTTTATTGTGAACTTATAGAATATTAATTTTAAAAATAACAATCTTGGGGCAAGAGAAATGGTCTCTCTTTAATGAAATAAGAGATCAGGTTACAAGAAATCCTTGAATGCTTAGATATATCCACTACCGAGAATTGTCTAATAATTTTCTCTAAGTCTAGAATTTAGGACTATGAATACTAATTGCTTCTGTAAACGTGTCTCTCAATTTACATATCCTGTTAATAGGCTACATTATGCAATTTGCAATTGCAGTTATGCAATATTGGCTGTGTTTCATATGTATTTCATGTATTTCTGAGGTCAAAAGACATCAGGCCAAATAAATCTCTCTACCATTTAACATAGTTCACTCATCCTATGTGAACCTAGATGTGATTTTGGTTATTTCAGAATCAAAATAAAATATTTTAAAAACTAACTATCCCAGGAATGCTGACATGCATTTCAAAAGTAAAGTGGCAGCCTGCATTCATACTCATGTGAATTCTCAACAGAGATATCATTTCAGACAAATCTGTACAGAAGGAACATAAAACAAAGCAACTTTTTTTCAGTTTTGCAGGCTTTGTCTGCATTCAAAAAACAAAATCACAAAAGTGCTCACACCCCCCCCACTTTCTTGTTTGTTGAGTCTCTTTTTTTTCTGAGAATTGTAGCCTAGACAAAAATAGATCTGCAGAAAACTGTAGAGACTTTAAGTAAATCTTTGTAATACATCTATGACTATCAATTCAAAATCTTTTATTGTGGTGACAGAACATGTTTTTTAAATGAAAGAAATGGTCAAATCCTCTGATGCCTAGCTAAATACATCAGATTTGAAACGATAAAACATTTTGAGAGATCTATTGTCCATTTTTACACAGAAACCCAGAAAAACATTGTTTATCCCAGGTGTACTTTGGGGTTTGTAGAAAATAACCAATGAATCATTTGACATCCCTGTTCTATGTAAGACTGGCACAGTTTCTTCTCTGTTTAAAATAGTAGCTACAATTTATTTTCTCAACATGACAAGCAATGGCACCACCCCTGCTGCATCTAGATATGCTTTATTTTACACAGCAAATTGCGCAAAGAGATGGCCATTCATAATTCTGATAAAATCAGAAAAAACACTGGATGCCTAAATCAGCTATGTTTTAATTATTTGTTGTGCTATGGTAAGTCATCTTCTTTAAAAAGTCCTCAGATCTTCTATAAAAGGTCATTTTTTACAGAACCTTTTGTCCGTGGGGTTTGTAGTTTTGTACACACACATTCTGCAGTGAAACCTAGTGATTGTATGTAAAATCACTTACAATATGCATGGACTGCATTTGTGTAGAAAATTTTTCTCAATGTACATGTTTTTATTGCCTAAAAAGAGAAGAAAATGAAAAATAATTTGTACCTAATCATCAATTTTAAACTTTAATTGTACTTTCTCCAAAAAAAAAAAGTTTTGAAAGCTATCAGTATGATTGCATAATTTCTCCCCCACATCCTTAACAACCACACTTTTTTAATATCAAATTTAGCCTTATAGAATTCTCTTTATAGAATGTGAGGGAACATCAGAGGAGGAGTATAGCAACAAAGCACACACATACCCCAATGAAACATGCACATGTACTCATTTAAATGCAACATGGAACAAATCTTATTTTATTCTCCTAGTGCTTTTCCTACTACGAAACAAATGAATATAAGAGTTTCTCTCTCACTCCTGTGAGAAAGACACAAACTCCTGTTTGTGGAAACAAAACTGGTTCTTCAACAAATAAATTGCCAATATATTTAAAAAGGAACTAATTTCTCATACATAGATTTTATTTGTACCTTCTCAGATGTAAACAAAGAGGCTTCATCACCATCGATGTTATGGAGCAAGCCTATCTTACTCCCCAGACTGCACAGGTTTATCAATGAGCTACTTTAACATTATGGCACTGATGTATTTTTAGAATATTTCCTTTAAAAAAGGTAATTTTTTTAATTGTAAACATTAAAAGAAATGAGAGAGAAAAAAATGAGGAAATGAACCTATCTGTTTCAACTATCAATAGGATCATCTCATGTTTACTCCCTGGCTTTTGTGTCTTACCTGAGTTGGGGAGAGCACCATGACTGCCTCCATTGTAATCAATGGAATTGATTATGGAATTCCCAGTGGGCACCTGGAATTCCCCCTGGTGCCTAGGTTAGTCTTCTACATCTTTTTACAGGAGTTAATGGATGGACATGTCACAGACTTTGTGCACCATTGGAAGAGATGTCATACCGGCAAACAGGGTAGAGTTTCTTCCTTAGCCCTTTTTGGGGGAATCAACCTTGTGTCAGTGTCACCTGCAAGGTGCAAGGTGCTTGCTGAAGTGGGCAGTGTCTTTTTACACTGTGGAAGACCTTTGGTTCTGCATAGTCAAACATAGCCATGACACCCATGAACGGGGGAAGTCCCACAACTGAGAATATGCTGCTGCAGCTGCTGCAGATTCAGTGCCTGGCAGAGAGCTGCCGCATGCCTCTGTGCTTCCTGAAAGAAGGGAAGTGTTGCTGTGACTGAAGCATTCTCAGTTCTTCATGGCTTTGCACTGTGGATAGAAGTCAAACTACCCAAACTCTACTTGCTGCTGCTTTTGGTTGCTTGCTGTGGATGGACGATGAAGTGTGGGGTTGTATCGTGCTAGCACCAGCCTATGTGTCCCTGGCTTTGGGTAGGAGAGGGTTACAAAGGGAACTGCAAAGCTTGGGGCAGGCTCAACTTGTTGAACTATGTAACCAAACCTAGGCTTCCAGGGAAGATGAAAGAGAGACTTCCTGATGCCTTTACTTGATTCATAGCCCTTTTTCCCCTTACAACTCTTAACTATGGTGCAATTGCTTTGAAAGGCATAACAGCTCCACTGTCAGACCAGTTTTATTCACTCTTTCTCTGCAGACCTGAAATCAGTGTCTCCACCTGAAGCTTTCTCTGTAGTCTACAAACACATGTGGGAAAGCAATTCTCTCAACAAGGTTAGAAGCCTAGGCTTAGGCATAGCTAATGCAGGCTGCAGTGAGAACTGGGCAAGAACTTTTTTCTTGGTGTCTGCACTCATTTTCTAAGATCTTTTGCAAGGTGCAAGGGTATAGACTCTTAAGCAGTGCCAGAGTTGATATTTCCTAGATTCTCCCACATGGCAATCTCAGCCCCTGAATGAGAGGGTCTACCCATGTGGCCGGCTTAATTTTTCCTCCTACTCAGCTTTGCAAATTATCAGGAAGTTATTGAATTATAAACTGCTTCTGGAAGGCAGCTTTTAGATAAAGAACTGTGTTTCTTTTAAACAATGAAGTAAGTTGCTATGAGTTATCACAAAAATAGCTTATAATTAATATTTTATTCCTGTGATATTCTATTTTAAATATTTAAAGTTAAATATACTGTATTTACTATAATTTTCAATGTGATTATATTCTTTTTATTAGCTTTCATTATTCTGAAACATTTCATACAATACAATAAGGCTGAACAAGTGGAGCTACTTTATTCCCGTTGCATTTAATAGCTTAGATTATTATCTTAAAGCAATTTTTTTCATTTAGTCCCAGTTAGTATGGCATGATCTGTGTGGGAGATCTTATCTACTTCTTTCACCTGATGTATCAATGCCATCAAAGCTGCTAATCTTTTTCCAGCCCACATCTGATTTCTTGACTAAAGCTATTCAGTTAATAACTATCCTGAGACTATGCCTTTGAAATAAGCAGAAATGTAAAGTATTTAGACTAAGCAGGGTTTTTTTTTTTTTTTTTTAGTTAGATTTAAGTATACATTCATGCACTTTGATGATTTGCAAATGGTTGCTTTGGGCAGTAAAGAACTGCAATAAGTATTTGAGATTAAATAGTCTATTAATATTATAACTCAGGTTCAAACACATCTTATTAGATCACTTGTAACCACAGAAATAGATGAATTCTCCACAGCCTTTTTCCTCATTCTGTATTCTTTCTTAAGAATACCTTTATATTCAAACATTAGTAAATAGATAATTGGATTTGAAAACATTTCATTTTGTTTACATGCTTTTCAGGAGAAGAAAATTTCCAATGCAGTGGAAGCGGAAGCTGAGAAGTAACTTCTAAATTAGCCAAGATGCTTAAAGACTTAGAGTAAACCTAGAATAACACATGTTAACTAGAAATTATCAGGTGGCTCATCTCAACACAAGATTAAAATAAATAAATAAATAAAGTATCTGAGTGTATACTGTACCTTTTTTGACCTGTGAAAGCTCTTATTATTCTCTTTTTTCACACTTTGCCAAACTTTACTCCTACTTTCAATCACTAAGCAAAAGCATTTAGAGGGAAAACAAACAAACAAAACAAAAAAAAATGGAACACTGGTGCATTCAAACTTGGGCTGTCACTTAACTCACACAGTCTTTTGTGGCTTTCTATTAGTACCTCACACATGTAGATCAATATATTAACAAGGTGGCTTTTCAGAGGGAAATAAAGGAAGTAGGTGTCCAACTGACACTAAATTTCACATAATCACATTATTTTTGTGTCACTCCACCTGTTACATTTTACTTTGAATCACATGAAAATTATATAGTACATTTAAGTTATTGTACATATTGCACTAAATTCAACTGATAATGGTTAGAAGTACTTCCTGTTGGCAATGATAACTTTTGGTTCTCATACCTTCTGAGAAGGCACATACATAAGGATTTTTTTTTCTTCTTAATATAGAAATGTAGCTCAAATATGTTTTACAGTCAATTTTCATGGTTTTATGAAATGTAAGTTTGGTTTCATAAATAGAACATACTATAAAATTGATTATGTGGCTTAATATATTGAATAGTTTGTTTTACAGACAGACAGTATATTGGCAGTGTAAGGTTTTAAATGTAATATTCCTAAAAACGCATCACTTTTGTCTAATTTAGGCAATAAAGTGTGTGTGTGAAGCTTAACTCTTTTTTGTGTGTGCACTGTCATTAAGTTTAGAACTGAGTTAGGAGGTTTGAGGGAAGGAGGAGAAAGAAGTGGGTAGGGGGAAAGAGGAAAAGAAGATTTTTGCCAATAATAAGTTGTGTTCACTTATTCAACAGTTTTGACAAAGCAGATGAAGCTATTCTAACTGTTCCTTAGCACTGCCTCATTCTATTTATTACTCTGCTCTGTCCTTGCAATATATGCAGTTGCTTAGAGAGGCAACAAATTACCACTAGTGACAGAGAATAGCAGTAACTGTAGTACCTCACAGCAGAAAACTATGATAGGCCTATACCAGTGGGTACATAAGTAAACCTGTATTTGTCATAACTCTGAAGTAATGCCAGGGAAGCATCCATAACTATCTTATGCAAAGCTACCAAAGGCAGATTTGAAAATAATTTTTTAAAATGTGGTTCCTAATAAGATGTTCAAGCTTTATGCAATTTTAAATATATATCACATGTAAATATTCATGCTAATGATTAAATTGACATTGAGCTCTGTGGAGATCAAGAAATTATATAAGTTGCATAAGCTAAGCAGGCAACCATTTGCAAATCTGATCTTAATTGCTTTCTGACTGCAAAAAGTGTTGTTTCCAAGGGACTGCTCATTCACATGAATGATAAAATAACAACAAACTGAGGAGACAGAAAAGACAAAGACTATTCTTGCCAAGTAGTCATTTTCTCCTATAGCAATTCCACAGTATAACCTACACCACAGAACCTCCAGCAAGCTATAGGAAAATCAATATCATATACTCTGTTTGTTTGCAGCTAAGTGAGAGGCCATTTATCAGAGACCAGAAGATCAGCTGTCAGAATAGTAAGTGTGCTTTAAAAGCTTCCATTTGTAGGTTATCACTGGAATTAAGTAAAATATGAAGATACTACCTGTTCCTCCCAACTAGCTTATGCTTCTACTTTTTCCTCCAGTAATAATTAAAAACATGGAAGGAAAAACAGAGAAAAGCCATAATAGTCTATGAGTTCAGACTTCACATTCAGTCTTTTTTTGCCCCCCCCTCCTCTCTGTATATGTATATATAAAATATTTTCTTGGTTCGTTTGTAATTATCTCCTAATAGTTTCTGGAAATTGTAACTACCTCTCAAAGGAAACTGCACCAGTACTTTTGCATGGGGGGAAGGAGAGGAGGAAGGGGAATGAAGTGAGGGGATCTGAATCCTCTGTGTTTTTTTACAGGGAGAATAGATTTGAACACTGGGAATTCCAATGAAGAGGAAATAGGATTAGTCTTGTGGGAATACTGTTAAATGCCATGATGTCTCACACAGAAGAAATTGAGAGAAGCGTTCATAAAAGTCCAATTTAGAAGGGTTAAACTAATTAGACTATAATGTACCACTAAAAATATTGATTTGTTTGTACTGTTAAAACTCTTGGGAAATCTGGCTCAGCAATAAAGCCCAGCTGTTGCTATTCACTATGTTTTGATTTTGGAGTTCTTGCAGTTTAGGGAATACTAAATGGATGCAACTGTGAATTGCTCTGACAAGCAACAGTTTGCACCTGGGGTGAAGCAAAAGTGAGTTGAGCTGTTACTACTCTTTTCTTCCATTTGTCATGTCCTTTCATTGAGGGCAGGGAAAGGCACTGAATAGATATTAACACTTGTACATTGGAAATATTGGCATGAGAAATTGTTCTTTTGGCTAGATGCGTATAGAATTTTGTTTAACCAAAGCATGGGATTCAACCTACTCTGTCTCTAGATGCAAGATACATTCAAATCACAGACAGCTGTTCAAAGAATCACAGTGGAATAAGTATAAAGATTTTTGATACTTCCCTGTAATACCACTCAAAAATCTGTATGGCAGATTTCCCACATTTTGCAGATACCAGCAACAGAGACTAAAAATCTCTGCCCGGTAACATGATGATGTATTGTAAAACTTTCCAAGCTAGCATTTTATGTTAATTTGGGTGTTAATATTTTTAAGTGTTGCAGACTTTGCCACCTGCAAGAGCACAGCAATCAGGCACACAAGTAATTAAGAAGGCTACAACTTATCTAAATTAGAGAACCAGAAATAAAGCAGTTTTTCATCCTATTTCTCCCAGTGGGAGCTTCTTCAGCATGGTTTCTAGCAAAATGAGAACAGTTATTAAATAGCAATGCCACTTAGGCATTGAACAGATTAATCAACCACCCCCCTAATTAAAAAGGATTATACCTCCTTCTGCCAACAAAGGTGTTCTCAGACCATGACTGATTTTATTTTTTGGCTACTACTTTTCACATAAGAATGTTATGATAAGAACTTTATATACCCTTTAAGTTACATATGCTACAACTCACAAGAGTTTAACCAACTGCCATTTTATTAATCAAACCTTCATCATATAATCAGTGTCAGACTGTCAAAAAGTAATACAAATGCATTGGGTGAACCCAAAACCTAGGAAAGCAGAACAGACAGTTTCACGTGGTATGGAAAATATCTCCTTTGCATGAGGCACTAATCAATCATTCAGTCCAGAAAGCATAACACAAGCTAAACTCCACCACCAAAGCAGAGGGAAAACAAAAATAGGCACTAGTATTCCCAAAGGAAGCAAATGCATCCTCCCCACACAACTGACAGAAACTTCCATATTTCATGTTTCACAGCCAAGCTGAAGCAGAGTGGCTAGGGAGGCCTGGAGCACATTGCTGTTCTGCTCGATCCTGCATACAGCTGTGTGTGTTCTTGATTTACAACATGTGAGTAATTCATTAAGACTATTTACCTATGGAATTACTCACACACACAGTTGTTTGTAGAACTGATGTCCAATTTACCCTTAGGGATGTTAAATGTAGGGCAGTGCTACTGTAAAGCTACTGGGGAGAGGAGAGTAGCTGTGAAAGGAGCTTGTTTTTCAGTGGCTTAGAGGGTTTTGCTTTGATTTAATTCTAATCTTTAAATTAGAGCAGTATTAATTTGGATCTTTAAATTAAAAGCACAAGAATTTTGTTTTTCCAATTTTTTGCCTTTAAAATTAAACTCTTAGAAATTATCATGTTTGTGGAGAAAACAATAAATTTTTCCCTTTTTGAAGATGAAAATACCATTTGTTACCTAAGCACCAATAGTCTAATTTTTCTACTCCAGATTTCATCCTCTATGAAATGTAAATTTCCACTATACATATAAAGCTTATTTTTTTTAAGGAAATAAAAAGATTACTCAAAAAAGTCTTAATCCTGTGAGATATTTCATTTTCATTTGCTTCAGTGGCACTTAAAAGGGCCACTACAGTATAACTTTCTGCTTCAAAGCATCGAGTTCCACACATCTCTATGTTTCACTTGCTGGCAAGTTCTTTCCCCTGCTTCAGCTCTTTTACTCTGTGCAAATCAGGCAATCTTATTAGCTTGCCAGCTAATACATCAATGCAAGTTTTACCAATGTGTCTGTTTCTGAGCCCTTTTTCTTCACGGACAGATTTGTTTTTTCAAACCATTTAAAATTAATCAACATGGGTAAACTGTAAAGTACCACCTGGCTCAGGCTAGAACTGCTGACTCCAGAACCTGCTGCTCCTGCTTCTGTCATCTACAGGAATGTATCCCCAGCCAACTTTTTCAGCTAATTGGTGTAGTAATCCTTATTTTAGGTGTCACCCACTCTTGTAACTCAGCCAACAGAGAAAGCGTGCAAATATAGGAGAAAGGCACAGGAAAAAACCTATAAGCTGCATCCCTTGTATATAGGGAAACACATGCATTTAATGAACTCCTAACATCTCTAAACAGACCTTAGACCTTGTGGCCTTTCTTTTGACTCCTCTCCTCTGCATGATTCTGCCTACAATGTTATTTTGACCTTATGCTGCTCTCCACCTTATTTGAACAGCCTGATATTCTTGTGAATTGGTTAGAATTCAGTTAAAATGGTGGTATCAACATTTTAAAGTATGTTCAAGTGACAATATATTTTGATAAGGACTTCTCTGATGGCAAGACCAGATTGAGGCATACTGGTGAAGAAGGTACTTGCATGCACTGAGGATACATGTTTTCCTAGAAATTAATGGCCAATTGCAGACCATTCCAGGCTCCTTTGTACGCTTGTGTGTAGAGCCCAGGTGGAAGAGATAACAAAAAAAAGGAAGAAGAAAAGAAGACTATGTCATCTTTCCATCTTTCTGGTGTTCCTTCCACTTTGAAAGAAAGAAGATTTAACTTCAGGTAGGGGTTGGGGTTGTGAATTTCTCTGAGCAATGAATCCCACACTAAATTTTCCCCTGGGAAGAGAGGGAGAGGCAGATTTAAGCCACACATTCACTGAACCATTTTGATTTGACTAGTTTAAGGGATAACCTGCTCTCTGGCTATTATGATTTTTGCTGTGTGGCAAAACCCTTTTGGAAACTTTTTTTTTCCCATTAAAAGTGAATTTCCCTGAAAATGAAGCAGATCAGTGAAATACTATTGCTATTCTCTGCTTATCAATTGATCTAATGGTTTGCCATACATACACGCTTTTCTATTCTATACATACAATTACAGTATCATCTTCCATTTCCAAGTCTTTCAGTGTCCCATTATTAAGACATACACAAAAGAAAAATTAAAGCCAACACCTTTGCAGACCACCTACCATACTAAAGCTGTGAGGGAAAGCAGTAAACTGAAATTTGATTGTGATGGACATTTCAAAAGGGAGACAGGCAGCAGAGAAAAGCACTTTAAAACAAAATACTGGTGCACAAGGGAACACTTTCTATAGCAGAGCTGATAATCAGCAAGGCAGAGAATCACACTTTATCACATAATGCAGGCTGCATGGCAGCAAAAGATAGTGCTTCTGTGCCAGATAGAAGCAGCACAGCGAGCCTGGCAACACAGGAGAGCACTTTTTTTGTAACAATGCAGACAGGCAATGTGGCAGCCTTCTTGCTTCCATGCAGAATTGATTAAAAAGCTCTGTGCTTGAAATAAAGAGTGATCTGATTTTTTTCTCCAAGTTGCTTGCATACAGAGGTTCCCTTTCAATTATAGGCTTTTGTAGGCTATCATCTGGGGTTTTGTTTTGTTGTTCTGTTAATTGAAAGCTGCCAAAAGATACGGGGCTGTAAAATACACCAATGTCTCTGTAATACATTGACTTCTCAAAAAATCTCCTCACAGCACCAGAATTCTTACCACACCAAAATATTTACATAATTTAAACTTGATAAGTTTTGATTCTGCTATAATACTTATTTGCCTTGAGTATGACCTACTTTTTTGTACATATATTAAACCTCTTGAACTAAAATACAGAGAGACAGGCAATAAATGCCTTGGAAATGGCAGGCAATGAAAGAGAACTGTAGAAATGTTTCTCAGGCTCCAAGAAGAACAAAGCCCTGCTGGAGTTAAACTCTGCAAGGGACATTGGAGGTAACAAGAAAGGATCCTATATCTACGCTCATTGCAAAGAAAAAAAAATCAGGGGAAAGGTGCGGGGGAGATAAGGGGGAAAGAAACGACTGAGAGTTCATCAGAGAAGGCCGTAGAAATCAGTGCCTTGGTCTTCACAGGTGATGTCTGCCCTCAGACTTCGGAATGTACCAGCAAAGTCTGGGGAAGAGAGAGTCAGTTAATACTTGGGAGCAAGTGTTAGAGATGCTGACTTTTTTAAATGACTGGGATTGAACAGCATCTAACTGAATGTACTGAATGGTTTGTAGCGGAGGTCCTCATGACTGAGAAAACAAAACAAAACAAAACAAAACAAAAAAAACCCTACATTATGCTTGTTTTAGATAAGGACCAGAAGAATAACCCAAGAAACTACAAGTTGGGCAGTCATCTCAGTCTTTCTGTAACCCAAGAAACTACAAGTTGGGCAGTCATCTCAGTCTTTCTGTCATTCATTTCCAAGCATATGCAGGAGAGGAGCATGTCTTTATGTTGTCATTCATTTGCAAGCATAAGTTAAGGGAGAGAGAAATAAGGAATCATCAACATGGATTTACCAGGGGTAAATCAGGCTGGGTCAATCTGACTACTTTTTACCACCAAATGGTTGGTTATATGGATGAAAACGGAGGATGTAGTTTATCTTAACATTTTTAAGCCTTTTGACACCATGTCCCACAACACTCCCTTACTTAAACTGAGGAAATATGGACTGGAAAATGGACCTCGTTGTGGGCTGATAATTGGCTAGACCATGCTCAGAGGGTATTGATCAATGGTTTGATATTCAGCTGATGGCCTATAATAAGTGCAGGATGCCATGGCTCAGTACTAGAATCCTTATTTTTCGTCATTCTCATCAACAACTTAGATGATAGTACAGAGTGCATTCCCAACAAATTTGCAGATAACAAGGGAGTAGTTTAACCTAAGAACCAGCACAGCTCCCGTCCACATTGTATATGGGGACCGAGCCAATGGAAACATCATAAAGTTTAGCAAATAAAAGTACAATTAGCACTGGTGAGGCTGTGCCTGGAACCAGTTTGGGAACCCCATAGATCATGAAGGATTTTGGAAAATTAAAGTCTAGTAGGAAGGTGGTCAGGACCTTTGAAATGAGATTGAGGGACCTCTGTTTCTTTCAACTGCTAAAGAGGAAGCAAAAGGGAGAAGCAATATCAGTCTGCAACTAGAAATGATAGAAGCAAACTCTTTTCAGTAGTGGCCAATGAAACAATAAGGGGTAATGGCCAAAGAAATAATTAGCTTGTGATTTTCAGGACGGACATTAGAAGAAGAATTTTCCTATGGGGATATGATGAGACAAAGAAGTAAGCTCAAGAATTATCTGTGTTGTGTCTTGAATGACCTAATCTAATGTTCATAGTAGTCATGCTTTGAGCAGGAAGTTGGACCCAATGATAATCAAAATTCTCTTTCAACTAACATCTCTATGTTTCCATGAGTTGTGGTTCTATTGGATTTCTACAGTTCATAAAAAAGTAAGAAAAATAAACCCTCTATTCTTCAAAACTGTCTTATCAATGTCAGATATTTTTGGCCCGTCTTTCTTAATTTCATGCAGTTACTAGGATGAAGTTGACAAGTACACCCCAGAAATCTAATAATGCCTATAATATGTGTGCTAGAAGCCACAGAATTGAGAGAAAGAAATTCCACTTTAGAAAGTACACCATTCACTTTGAAATATATGATAAAAGTATCATAAAAGCTAAAAATTGTAGCATTGCAGCAAGATTCAAAAATCTACATATAGAAACTTGTTAACTAATTGTAAATTATGTAAATATTTAAATACATAAACAATTGCATTATACAGTGACATGTAACTATAGAATTTAGGAATAAATTTCTGTATGTGTTGGGGAAAACAATAAAAAGTATATTAAACCAGCATGGCTGTCCAGATTTGACAGGCAATTTACATGATACTATGACAAAGAGAAGTCTGAGAACTAGAAACAATATAAAATATTTTTTTTCAGCTTTCGAATAACTGAAGGATAAATGCAAAAAGTAGAAACTCAAAGAGTAGATAAAACCCTGGCCTGACTGAAATCAATGGGAGTTTTGTCTTTCAGAGCACTTGGATTAAACCCAAAATGTTTTTTTAGCTTTACCATATTGCACTGATAAAAACAGCTCATGTAAAATAATTACTGTTCATTTTATGATTTTAATAATTTATAAAGTAGAATCAATTCCTGATTCTTTTTTTTCTGCTTCTATTAAAGAGAAACAAGTTATGTAATGATTATCTGTTCACTTCACAATCCTTCCCACTATGTTTTCTCTAAAAACAGTACCTACTGCATATTGACTCATATAAGATGATAAAGTCTCAGCACAAAAATATGCAATTTTGCTTTATTATTATGGAAATATTGATGTGAATGACTTAATGCTGCCTTTGTCAATTCTATGCATCATCACATGGGCAAACTTGATACAATTCCATCTTTTTATGGAAAAAAAATACAACCAACTACAGGGACCAGTCAACTACTGCATTGACATTTTACAGTCAAATATTCCTAAAAATCCTTGAAAAAAAATTGCACATGGAATGGTTTGTGAAATGATTGTAATAACTAGAAACAGTTTTCAAAAATGTAACCCAAATGCCTGTACTGCTATATTTTTACATCTTTTTACACGACATGTGATCATGCATTTCATCTGCTAACACACAGATATAAAAATGCGGAGAAAAATAAAATTTGTTTTGAAATGAAAAGTGTTGGAAGAAACATATTTTTGAAAAATTTTGTTCACAAGTAATAGACACATAGTCAGAAATAGCATTATTTTACTTCAAATCCTTTGTTAAGAAAAGGCACTAAGAAAAAAGGTATTAAGCGTTTAGTTTGAAGCTGTTCCTGGTTAAAGACTGATATGAAGTATGCAAGAAGGAAAGGAGTATATTAATGTGCAAGTACAGTGAGAGAGGAATGAAGAACTGTTAAAGAACAAAATTCAGCAATCTGAGGAAGATTCTTTCTGGGAAGAGTTAATGGTCAACAATGTCAAAAGCAACAGAAAGAGCAAAAAAACACATATGCAAGAGTTCTTGACAAGCAGGTAACTCACTAACTTTTTTCACATGAGGAAACCAAGTGAAGGACGCAAAAGCAGCAAACCACGTATCCACAAAAGCAGTCAGTGACTCAAAACTTTCCACCTTAACCAGCTGAACAAGTCAGTTTATGTATATTCTCTAAATTTTGTCTTGCAATTTTTTCCTTAATTCTATAAAGAATGTTTACAAGTTCCCTCAAGGTTTGTTGTATTACATCCCTCATTGTATCCCTTATGTTGTATTACATTATGGATTTTAAAATATAATCTAATTGACATAGAGTAAAAACAGTGACTAATATTTTCTATGTATTTTTCTTCTTATCATGTGCTTCAAGTTTTTGTTTGTTTGTTTGTTTGTTTTTTGTTTGTTTGTTTTTTAATTTTTCTTCTCTCCACCATGTCTTTGTGAAGGCTTATCATATTCTTATTTGCTCACTTACGTTTTGAGTCTGATGTCAAAAGTTATCCTAACTGTTCATTATAGCTCAGCTTTTTTGGAAGAGCTCAAGAGTCAATTAAAGTAACAATTAATTCTCTCAATTTTTAGAAGAACTGTCCTTGATCCCATTAATATTGATAGCAAAACTCTTGATCAGTGAGTTCATTTTTTCACCCTGAATGTTATTTAGATGCCTAAGACTGTGGACAATCAGAGCTATAAAATCTAGCTATGTTTTGCTTACCAAATTGCTTCTGATTCATCAATTGATAAACTGAAACCAATAAAACCGTCCTCCTTCGAAAGCCTAAGTATTTTTTCATTTGAAGTTTCTTTTTCAGGAAGAAAGAATGCAGATTAAAAGAGAAGGTAGAACAGATCTATTATCTTGACTGGGAAGGTATACAGGACACTGTTTTATATAAGAGATTTTTTTCCATTACTGCTGTCATTATTTTTCTCTCTTTTACTCTTCCTTCAACATGAATTCCACACTGTAGACCTCAGCACTCAATCCTCACTCTGTACAATAAGGCACTTATTTAAAAATGTTAATCTTTCTTAATTTTTTTGCTGAGATATTAATATAAATATATGTATTTTTATTGAGCATCATTTTAAAAAAATGAAAAAAATAGTTGAAATCTGAAATAGGCTTTCATTTGAATTTATGTCATTATCTCACCAATACAATCACACATTAGTATTCAAGCAGCAGCTACTTCCAACCTGTAAGGTCAATGCTGGTAACCTATAAGACCATATTATATGTCTAGTGATATCAGATCACACATTAATCTTGCTAATTCATTTACCTTCTAACTGAATAAAGGCTTTTGTAGTTATCATCTAAATCTTACTGTATCGTGAGTAGTCTGAAGATGGTAAATTACAAAATAAATTACCAATAAATTACCAAGTAAAAGGTGTATAGTAGACAAATGTGGACAGAAGTTATTTCACTGCTGTAGAATTTGCCAATCTATACAGATAGGAGAACAAATCCACAAAGATTAAAAGAAAACAGTAAAACACAAACCGTGAACACCAAGAGCTCTGAGAACAGTAGCTTCTTTGAAAGAATATACGGACTAAGAAATGATCTGTGCTCTCTGAAAAAAGTGCTGGCACTAATAAAATTCCACCCTTTTTCCTCCACTTCCTGTTGTGTTTATAGAAATAGCATGATGTACTACTATCTTTGTAGCTCTTGATGGTAAGGGAGTAGCTCAAGTAAAGAGGAAGTTCCTACCCATTTAACTGACATTCATTCTCAAAAAATGTCTAGAAATATCTAACCTCAAAACCAATATTTAATTATATATTGTTTAAAGAACAAAAAAAATGAGGAGGAAGAGAAATGAGTCCCATATTCCCTTTTCATGTGCATCAAGAGAATAAAATTATGATCGAAGTATCAAATAATTTAGTATTATAGATGTCCAATTTTGGGGTAGAGTCTGGAACACTAAAAGCACACCATCATGCCAAAGTACAATGCACACCATTGAATTAATGCTTATGAACATGAACAAGGAAGAAGTTTTGGTCCATTCCATCTCCCAACTAGTTTGTTGTTAATACATTATGTTAAATGAGCACCTTGTTAGGAATGCTGCACTTTTTAACATTTTTCTAAAGTTCAAAAAACATCTGGAAAAGATTGGATAGAAATAAGAGTGGAGCATTTTATGCTTGCCTGTCACTTAAATGAGATTAAAGATAAAATTTCTTCCCCAATATATGGATGTTTGGTGAATTCTGGTGCCTTCTGACGTACGCTGAAACAGGATTTCATCAACTACATTTTTTAAGTTGGAACCAGCGCTATAATGAAACTGTCAACATTATATACTCAACTTACAGAGCTTCAGTGCTTCACTTTATGTCCTGGGTATATTCAAATGGAAAAATCAAAAAAGAAAGTAAAAATAGCACACTAAGCTGATAATTAGTCACTTAGAATGGGTCCCGTGTTTTAATACGGAGTCAAGGCAAACTCTTGAGGAGAAACAGTACTGTTTATATAGTAAATAACTTATGTTATTTATCAAAGAGAGTAGGAGTCTGGCAATCTATTCAGCATATTTCACTGATATAGGAAACTTTTGATTACTGACTGCTACTCAATGATAGGCACCATTATTAAAACGATTTCAATTCCTCATGTGCCTTATTAATTACTCATTTGAAAATTTCAAATCTTTAGAAAAATGACACTTCGAGAAAACCAAGTCTAATTATTTGAAGTTTTACTTTACCATAAACTACTACAAGTTTAAGAAACAGTAATGATTAGGATATTCACTTACATAGGAGATTAATATATGCATTGCAAGACAATTCCAGGAAAAACAAATGAGACACATTACATGCTTTTGCCCTACTTTTTCGTACATTTCCATTGCTAAGCCATTCAAGTTTTATTGCAGAAAGCTGGATACTGTGACCAAAAATGCTTCCTGCCCTCAATAACAGCAATTTTGATATTGGAGCTTTTTAGATAACAACAGAGGCATTATAGCATGGTATGTCTAATAAAATAAAATGTAATTTGAATTGTCAGAAGTTTAATATCTGACTACAACATGCAAGGGACTGTCAGTCTCGCAGAACAGTAACTTCACTTCATGAACTTCCAAAAGCCCAGTTCTTGTTCATTTTCTGGATTATTCTGAAGATTATTGTTACCAGGCAATAATCTAGCAATTCTAGTAGTTCCCTGATAAGAACTCTATGTTGCCTAATTTAGATCAAAGTCTCATCATAAGATATTAGATATAGAATATATTATGGCCTAAGAAAGTTGCTTTGAGGTCCTCAGAAGCTGTAAAAAACACTTAGGTCTGACTAAGAAAGCAAGATACAATAGTTTAAAAAATAGTGAAATGATAGATAAATTCTTCAATATGAGAAATAACATTTTGCATTTTGTAAGACTAGATGTAGTGATAATACACATTTGAATTTTACTAGTTCATTGCTGTATAGAAAATTTTCTGAAGGGAAAACAAGAAAGGTGATCAGCAAGATGAAAGGAACACATAGTATAATTTTCATATTATATAACAAGAAAATAAAACAACTGAGGTTTGAGATCCAACAGCACTAAAGTTTTCAAGTTTCTACCTCTAATTTTAGTTTAACCTGAAGCCACATTTTTTTTTTGTTTGAAATTTGCTGGAATAAATTTAGTTATTCTTTTTGTCAGCAGCAAGTCTTAAAGTAAGTGGAGGCCTTGAACACTTCTTTCAGAACTTCAAGCCCATTTTTAAAGATGGACTGGCACACTGAACTATTGATAGGAGTTGAGTGCTCTGAATAACACAGATCGCATATTTGATACCTAACCAAAGAAGACAATTTCTAGATTTTTTTATATTGTCAGTATAATGCTTTTGCTTTGCTGCTCCCACTGAAATTTAGAGATTTTCAGATGTGAAAGCTCTCTCTCTTTGATCATCTCTGCTTGGTTATCTGTTGGCCACTTTTTTTTTCCAATTACACCTAACTCTTACAAATGATTTCCTTTTGGATGAAATTACTTTCCTGACAATATTTGGAAAAGCAGAGTAGCTTTTTAAAATAAAATGAAAAATTAAATGGTGACTATATGATGATAACACTACAAATCAGGAATTATTATTACGTTATAGTAGCCTGATATGATTTAAAAATCAAACTCCAAAAAACTTTGTTCTTTTTGAAATTTTTGTATTAATAGCTTTTATGTTCAGTGGAGGACCACTAAGAAATCAGCAGTATCAAAGGATGTTATATTGACTTCCTTACCGAGATCAGGTAAGAGGCCTGATCTATCACTAGAATCAAATTTACTAAAAAAGGAACATTGCTCTAAAATCTTTTCTAATTAAACCAATATAAATCCAAAACATTTAATGATTTAAAAAAATCATTACATTTTAAATAGTGCAGCTAGTTTTAGAATCCCTTAATTAGTTAATCTGAACACTCACTGTACTGATGAAAGATCGGAAGGAAAATCAATTAAAAACAAAATCAGAATTGTATTTTTTAGGGTCATCAATGTCAGTTATGTATGCATCTATATGCTCATTTTCTGTATAGTTCTCTCTCCAAGTAGTGAAGTTGCTTTTAAGACAGAAAAAGAAATCATAAACATGTTATGAGAGATATGCATCCTGGCTGACACTGGACCTTATGAAGGGCTTTCTTTGATGCACACTCCTCTTTAGTGCAATGATAACTCGAAGTCTTACACTGCAGGCTGAATGAGGAACAGTTCTGTCTTTCCCTGTATTTTTTAAAGGATAATGTTCAATAGCACAACTCCAGAAGTACATAATTATAAAGGTTGGAAAGAAGCTGCATTCAAATTACCCAGGAGTCTAAATGCTTGGCTCTGTATAATTACTTTCAAATGATTTCTGTCAAACACATGCCATAGTTGAGTCATTTATGTTTTAAAGAGAAAATTAAGAATTATTCAGAATTTTTATAAGAATAGTGTGCTCTTTACAAAAAAAAGTCAGGGTTTTTAGACAACACATAAGATTAACAAAGTACTGAGAATATGTAGAAAGACAGATTTGTACATTAAAGACTACAACTCCAGCATTCAGTATGGACGTCTGGTGAATCAAGATGTGCAATTTAAGATAACAGTATATTTGCACGTGACTTTTGCATGTATTGCTAGGTTTAACTGCTCTCACATCCAGCAGTGACTGAGAACTCCTGAAATTACACTATTGTGAAATAAACCAGCATTGAGGCTTTTCGTACTTGGATATGTACATGCTCTGCTCAGACCTGCCTTTGAGACTGTAAATGATCAAGTCCAATATTCATTTACAAATATAGGCACACAGATATTCACGTTCTACTTAGTGGGAGGAGTAAATGTAATTGCACAGAAGAAAAGGAAAAATAAAAGAAATTTCTCTCTTCACAGAATCACAGAATGGTTGAGGTTGGAAGGAACCTCTAGATATCATCTAGTCCAAGCCCCCTGCTCCAGCAGCACACTGAGAGCACGTGGCACAGGGTGTCAAATCCAGGCATGTTTGGAAGATCTCCAGAGGAGATTCCACAGCCTCTTTGGGCAGCCTGTTCCAGAGCTCTGTCACCTTTACAGGAAATAAGCTCTTCCTCATCTTCCTCTTCCCATCCAGGCCCATAGATTTATGGGTGTCCAGTTTGCCTAAATAATCCCTAGCCCAAACCTCCTTGACCAGCAGAAAGTCCTCCTCTCTCCTGGTTCTCTCTCTTTTCTCCAGGCTCAGTACATGGGGACAGGCCTTAGCAGTAAACAATGAGGCAAAGAAGGCATTTAGTAACTCTACTTTCTCTGCATCCTCCATCATCCAGGCCCCCTGCCCATTCATCAGCGGACTAACATTTTCCCGAGTCTTCCTCTTGCTGCTGATGTATTTGTAGAAGCCCTTCCTGTTGCTCCTGACATCTCTTACTAACTCTTAATTCCAAATGGGCCTTGGCCTTCCTCATTGCATTCTCTGACAATAACCTTTTGGAAGAAGCAAGGACATGCATGCATTTATATGATCAGTAAGCATAGTTCTTCTATGCACTTAAATAAAAAATGCAAAATGACAGGGAGAATCACTCACGGTATACCCTAAAGATACACAGTAGGTCACCTGGAAGCCCCAAGATAGCTTACTTCTTTCCAATTTACCAATGCTTTATAAAGTATAACATAGTCTCAGGTCTCTGCCAAAACCAAATATGTACATTAGTGAATGGAATGCAGAGAACAGGACAAAGAGACAAAGCTGAAAACAAGTATCAAGTAGAAGATATGTTGCTGTGTAAATGATTTACTAATGAAGTTGTGATAGGCATCTCATATGTTGTATAAAACCACAGAAGTACCAACAAAACAATTATAACCATATCACTTATAAACTGCATTTTATGGAAGATGGGAGGAAACTCTTCCTTATTGAAACATTTATTGGTTCAGCTTCCATATTTTTGCTGTTGGTGACTTCTACCATCCTGTATAGCTAGGTTATTGGAGACCTAAAGCACAATCCTCAATTCTAATTGAATTTGGACAACTCATTTACTGATGCTTTAATAGCTAGGCCAAAGCACTGTGGACAGGGGTGTTTTCCTCTAACAATACATGCCATATACACTTCAGATTGTAAGGAGGGATCTCATGCTTTTATATAAAGCTCCTATTTCTAAACCTTTCTAAACATTTCTCATGTCATCAGCATTAGGGCATCTTTAGAGGAAAATGACCTAATCTAAAAGTCATCACAGGAGAAATTGTCAGCTTGGTTTTCTTATGCTAGAAGAGAAGATAAACTGCGGAGTTTGCATGTTTTGTTTTGCTTTGAACTGTACAATGTCTTCAGCTTTGCAGTAGGTTGTATGACGAATCTGAGAATGCAACATACCACATTGCTTCATGCCCTCCTTGAAGTATCTAAAGACTCCAGAAGCTTAGCCTGGTATTAGGTGCAACGTTCCCTACATCCATGATGAAATCTTTGGTCCTCAGCTTGAGGTATGAATGGAAATATATTTCAGATCATGGAATCCTCTTTAATGTTGCTGGAATTTGCTATTAAGGTTAAATCACCCAATTGATGACAGTCAGCCAACGCTTTCCTAGACACCTTCCAGTGAGTGTTCAAAAGTATCTCCCATCCAACAAAATCACTATTTAGAAGTAAAGTGTGTGCTGCAAAATACAAATGAAAAAAATACAGTGCATTTGGCAGTGAGGGGCTAGGCTAGCTAGGCAAAGCAAGGTATTTAGCCCTCAATATCTATTATCTCCTCTGCTGATGCATCTGAGATGCAGCTTTAGTGTGCAGTACAGAATTGCCTCCTGGAACTGGTAAGGGAAAATATTCTTGGCTGTGATACCTATCAGTAAATGAGCTCATTTAATCTTTAATATTGCTGATAAAATCCTTATGCACCAGCATGTTTTTTTTTCCCCTTCCATTTGCTAGAGTTAATTAGCTTGCTTAGATTTTGACAAAAAGTGAGAATAGTCAAATATGTGTAACATTCATATTCCAATGAAAATGTTGCCTGTTCCATTGTGCTAAAAAATAGTGTAAATGTAGAACTGCCAAGAAAATTACATCTAATGCTGAATGCTTATACAAAATAAGCCTCTTTCTGTTTCACTAAGGATAGCTTTTTTAGAGCTACAAGGAATGCTGTTTTGATCTGTTTCCCTGGAGACTTTTTTTTTCTGCAATTAATTAAAGTGAAGAGATAAATCTCAAATCATGGCATCATCAGAGACCTATGCTGGTGCCGGAATCCACCCACTTGGTATTTTCTCAAGGAAAAAGGCATATATTAAAGAAATGACTGTAGGTGATAAGTAGTTCTGAAGTATGGAACAGCATTTGATTCTCACTAAGAAACTATTTGGTTAAGACATATAAACATGCAAAAGTCATATGAATTATATAATTTAATCTAAATATCATAAAATGATTTGATTGTAAAAACAAAAATATTTTATTTCTTGCTGCAATCTTACTAAATACCAGTCAGCTAACATTAAAATATTCAGAATGCATTTTCAAAAGATTTGAACTTAAGATTTATTTATTAAATTTAATTTAATTTTATATTTCTCTCAACACATGTTTTAGCAACAATTTCATTGTTAAATTATATAACATATCTTTCCTGGGTAAGGGAAGAACAGCAGGAGATTGGACTTAGGTACAATAGAAATTAATTATTTTCAGCTTCTGTAGAACACTGTCTTGTATGACATGACTATTTAGCATTGACTGGTTTAAATGTGCAAGTTATAATATAAATTCTGACACATTTAAATGGAATAGAGACAGTATTGTAATTATGTTTTGCGATCATGGTATGGTGAGGTGTGAAGAAGGAGGCTTATTCAGCACCAGAGATAAATTACTGTAAATCCATAATAATTGTATGTCAAAAATGAATTCAGAGTGCACTGTAGAAGATTTTTCATTAGTTCTAAAACTCATGACATTGCAAACTGTACTGCTGACTCCTGTATTCAGGAATTAGGCTGTGCAAAAGGGAAGCTAAATAAACTATTTGTAACTGAAAGTCTTCAGTATGACACAACATAGAATTTCTTCTTAAGAAATACTGAAAAAGGTGTTCTATCACAAGAGCAGTAAGTCACCAAATTTGTGAAATGAGCTAGTTGTTACAAGAACAATATTTTCATAAACTAGTGAGGAAGGAAGCAGTTTATCATTACTTTCAAAGAGGACTTGTTAGCCTGGTAGAAACTGTGTCAGATCTCATAACAGCACAGTTGCTGTCTTAGAAAAAGATTCTTATAAAGCCAATAAAAAATCTAGTTAGCAGAAATAAACTTGTGGTCACAAATTGGATGAGGTATGGAGGAACATTCAAGTGTTTACCGATCTAGAATATATAAAAAGGTTAAGTTCTAGGAAAAAAAAAAAAAAAGGAATAAAATTTTGAAATTGTGATAAAATTTGCTGAAATCAACACAGAAGATAAATTTCTTTTTTTGCAGCCTAATATCAGCTTACTCTATTTTGTCACCTGAACTAATATTCCAAATGTGTGAAATATGTTTTCTCTAGGGTAAATCAGCTTTATTAGTAGCCCTCTTTCCTTCTAATTTAACTATGTCTACGACTGTTTGTCTGAGCCAATCTGAAAATACCCCCTGATGTTTGCTTGCTTAATTTTCTTTATGAAAACAAAGACAAAATAGAAAACCTAAGAAATTAAAGTTTAATAGGAAAAAATACAGATTTTGTCTTCTAATGATACTCTATTTCTTATTCTGTTGCAAATTGACCTAGGAGATAAGCTGATTTCAAATTATCACTCTTGTGACAATTTTAGAAACTACTTGATTTGTATTTCTAATATTAGCATGCTGCTTGTATACCCATACTGTTTGAGGAAAGTTAATCTAACATAAAATGCAGATCTAACAAGTTGTCTTGGGATTAGAATTTTTTTTAAGAGATCCTATTATATAAGTTAACTTTTATTGGATAAGACTCTACTTTGACTTTTATCTATTAATTATTAAAGTAAAACAAAAGATTGTAGTGTGTAGTGTTTAGGACACCTCAACCATTAATTAAAAAATTATTTAATAATGAAGTCATCATAACTGTAAAATATGATAAATGCTGACACAAATTTGACTTTATTGAATATGGTGGTTAAAAGAACCTATAAGAACTAAATGACTAACTTGTTAACAACTTGTAACAACTGAGAAAATGGTTCCAAAACACTCTCTCAATTAGAAAGTGCAAGGATATAAAAAGCAGGCCCAGGGGACTGGTGCAAGTTAACTAATGTCTGACTTTCTTTTGTCATCAAGCCAGTGATTTCTTGCAGTTTTCTCTAGAGCTGTTCAGACACAAACCTATGGAATTAACAGATATTTTGTCTTCTGTTATCTAAATCTTAACTAAACCACTGACATCAGTTCCACCAATTTCCTGTTTACTTGCTGGGAGAGATCTTACATCTCTTTAACAAATTAGCCTATTAACAAATGCAGTGGTGATTTTCTTAATTTATTTTTTTCTTCTAAACCCTTGACCTGAATATAGAACAAAACCAATACTGATGTGAAGGAGAAACTATTGTTGGCTACTACTCTCCTTACACTGTGAGAATTCCAAATCTGACTCCCTTCTATTTGTTTCTCACCCCAGCATGCCCAACAGCTGTCCCTATCAACCTAGCAGGAACCACAGGGCACACCTTTGCTCATCTGTTGATTACAAGATGGTCCAGCTGGTCGATACTTTTAAGACGATTCCCTCATACCTCTGACTGGGCATTCCCTTTCCTAAATACACACTCTCTTAGCTATTACTGCACAAGAGGTATTAATCTTTTTTTTTCTCTATGCTCTGCCTTTTTCAATAACCTAAGAAATAAAATTGGAGTTATCTGGCTAATCTTGCACTAATAAAAATGAAAGAATTTAGGTTCTTGAGATCTTGCATCAAATGTCTACCACCTAGTTTCCATGAATTCAAAGTAACAAGAGAGTAATCTTTCCTTTTCAAACCAGACAAGATTTTTTTCTAATGCTATGAAGGATAAATAGGATCTAAAACACTTGTTGAAGTTCACGTTTCATGAAAGAAATCTCTGCACAGAAGCAGAAAAGGTGACTGGAAGGATATTTTGGAAGTGGACAGAATGTTCTTTTGTATTTCTCTTTCCTGTCATGGTTAATGTTTTCCCAGTCTTCTAGATATACTGCACAGTTCCCAGTAAGAATAAGGGAGATATAAAAATACTTTGAGGTGTGTCAGGATCACTTATACAATTGTCAAGCTGTTGATTCTGATGGAGGTGGAAAAAGATTAGCAGCTTTGGTCATTTTTTAGAAACATTTCTTCCTGTGATTCAGTTACTTTTTTAATTGGATGGATGAGAGAATGAAAATTAAAAGATATTCTTATGAAATGATCAGTTTTCCTTAATGAAATTTAAGCATGAGACGGTATGCACATATTTAAATAAACAAATAAGTCTTTGAACGAAAAGAGTAGTTTTCTTCAAAAGAAAAAGTATCTATCTCATCTTATGCTGAACCTCTTTGGCTATCTCAAATTCTATTCACAACAGGCTTATTTTGTTTATTTCATTTCAAAAGTCAAGCTGAAAAAAAAGAAAAAAAATGCAGATCAGATGAAGCTGAAACAGAATGTTTTCACTACTGTATTAACCTTTCTCAATTCCAGGATTACCTAAACCTACGGTAACAACTTTTGCCGGATTGCTCTGTTGTTATATGTTATCACTGTCTTGTAAAAATAAAGAAAAAATGAAGTATGATGGGCCATGAAATACAGAATTTCTGAGATTAACCATTTTTCCAAATTCATATTCAGAAAACTTCAGCATAGGATAGTGCTAAGCATATATTTGCAGAACACAAGCACTTTAAATACTAAGTATACAGAGTAAAAACCATTATGAGCACATTTGATAAGTCTTTTCTGCAGTTGTTGATTTAAACTATTAAGATTTATAAATGGTGTTCTTAAAATCCATTGTTTATAATCTTTCATAGTAGAATACTTTCCTATGAATATCTCTCGGTTTACTCAACAGGATTTATCAGAATAACTTCAATATTTTTATTTGCATTAATTTTTAAAATGGATTTCATAAACAGATCATATACACTATTTCAGATAACACTTAGATAATGAATGGAAATGTTCTGCTTTTCTACTTTAACTAAAGTTAACTTAAAGTAGAAAACTTTAACTTTTTCTAATTTACCTAAATGATTACAAGGTATTTTTGGAACTTTTTATTAAAGTTAGAAATCATATACTCAGTACTGTACAAAATTGATGTGTGATACTCATCTTTGGCTGGCCAGAGCCTTGGCTGATGTGATCTGGAAAAAAATGCATTGACTTTCAAACGCTTCATTCTCTGGTATGTGAAATTTTTCTCTATATTTTGCATCTTTCATGCTTATAAGGAATTTTAGAGAGAAGTTTTTTGCCAGCATCACAATTTACTTCTATCTTTCTCAAATACCATAGTCAGAGCTTCACTTTGATGCTACTTCTAGTAAAATGATCTCCTAGCATATAATCCAAAACCCACTAAATCAATCTAAAGCTACACACTGATGTAAACAGGCATGGAATAAAATCCTTACTACACTTGACAATGTATGTCAAAATATATATGAAGTAATAGAAAAGAGCCTTTTAAGATTTAATAAACATTTGCCTTCTTCCTGAAAATAATGTTTGTGGTTAATGCTATAATTATACATATCTATTGGAAGGTTTCAAGTGGGCTATGGTCCCAAAAGCTCCAGATAAAGTCAATTGCTTCATAGGGAAGTTTATGATACAATGAGAACTCCTTTTAGAGTTGTAAAAATAAATTCATCTTTCATCTATTGCTAGAGACTGTAATTTTGAAGTAATCCTATTAAGATCATAATAACCTTAGCTAGTCCATGGTCAATGATCTTTGCTTAAAAATTAATTTTGTCAAATATTTTCTTATCATTGGAGATATCTGAAGATCCAGTTTGCACTGCAGAGTGGGAAGGTTAGGATTTTTGTTTCCTTTCCTTTATTGTGTTTCAGCTCTTAAGTCATGTTTTTTTTTTTTTTTTTTTTTGACTTAACCAGTTTGCCTTCATTTTAATTTAATGTAAAACTTCAGTCTTTTTTCTATTGATAAAATTTGAAAGTGGAAACAGATGAATTGCACTGTCACAACAAATGTCCTTCCTCAGAAGGTAAGTGCCATCCATTAAGACTTCAACATATATTGACCTCTCAAATCCACAAAGCTACTGTTTATATCTTCTTTTCTTTGGCTGAAACTCATGTAATACCAAATAGCATCCCCTAAAGTTATTTAATATTCATATGGTATATTAAAAGCACATTAACTTATCATTTGATTCTTGCAACCTTATCACAAAGAATACTTTCTCTTTAATACCAAGCATGCTTTTGACTTTAGTGTCTTGTTTTTGTTCCAATGGACTACCTAGGATAATTTGGGTGTTAGGCTTTGTTAAATCCAGAGGTAATTCATGATCATCATTAGTTTATCTGTCTTTATATAAAAGTAATACCATTCCTACTAGTCATTCCATTTTTGTCAATTCTTAACTTTGATTTTTTGAGTTAGGAAGAATAATTTTCATTGACTAAAAATGCTGGAAGAAATCATATGCAAACCAAAGGGAATGTTCTGAGGAGTATACTTAAAACCTAATTGTTTTTGGCAACCTACAAGCAATCAAAAATTGAAGATAAGTGCATACTATAGTTTGGCATCAACCTCATTAAAAATAATTAATAGAATGTGTCTATGTTGTCTATTTATTGCTATGTATTGTCATCACTGAATTATCCTAAAGTTTCCTATTAACCTACCCAGTGATCTTTAAAGAATGGTAAGAATCTAACTGTCACATTATTGGTGAGCTTTGAAAATCTATATTAAAAATAATATCACTGATTTTTTTTTTCCAGCAGATGAGATGATAGATTCACAGCTGCTAAGTGCCACAACCCCTACACATGAAATGCTGGGAGTCAGTTATAATATTTTCTGAGAGCCAACAATTTTAAATGTAACTAATTGGGGAAATTATGGTAGTCTTGACCTAATTTTGGAATAAATAATAAATATGTGAATAAAAGAAAAAAAAGATACAGTTGAAGATGCCACTATGATGACTAAGAGAAGAATGCTCTACAGAAGAGTTTGTGTGGTCTGTGACGTGCCAACAAAGATATTTTGCCTGCCTATAATTTAGCCAAAGGAGGGGAAGGGGGAAAGGTAAGAAAAATTATTATAAGAGGAAAAATGTCACTCTCGTCTTATTACGAGAGGACTGATTGATTTATCTCAGCATTCAGTTATGTCCAAGTATTCTTTTCTTTAAAAATAGCATCTGTATGTGCCTGGCTATGAAGAATTTTGTGCTCTTGCAGCAAACACATTCAAGTAACAATGGAACAGACTATTTTCTGATCCTACTAGATGTACTATTAGTAAACATATAAATTAAGACTTATTTTCAAAGTAAGTAGTTGCAATGCTTCCATATCCAGAGCACACAGCAAATATTTATTTATGTTTACATTTAATACCAATATTTACTCCCTTTTTAAAATATTAAATAACAACAACAAAAAAAAAAAAAAAAAAAAAAAAGAGGAAAGGAAATCACAAGACAGAGCTTTCATGATGGTAGAGATTTTTCTACACAAATTCTGGCTTCTCAAAAGATCTGGCTCCAAAAAAAACTCAGTGGACAGAAAAAAAAGAAAAAAACACACACACACACACACACACACACACAAAAAAAAAAAAACTCCCAAAAATGCCAAAACAAAGTGAAAGGAAAAGTCCTTGGAGATGATGATAAATAATCGGGAAAATCATGCTGGAAACTTTTCTATCTCATTCTAGGTCAGAATCTAACCTTTACAAACTAATCTTTTCTCTGCATTTGCAGCATTTTAATCTAGTTAAAGAATCTAAATAAAACAGACTTATCTTAAAAATCTATTTGTATTGTCTGTTGTTGTCTTTGCTATTAATCTTATTATTCATTACCCTTTGCATTGAATTCAGAGATTTCAACCAAGGTCTTGTATCAATGTATTTAATAAGGATAGTCTTGTCCTTAAACAATCAGAAAACAAGCAGTACTTGCAGCACTATTTGCATGTTTCCATGGAACAAGTTATTTTACAGTCAGTGAATCTTTGTTGATTTCACTATGCCACCATGCCATTTTTTCATTTTATTATACTTTCTAATTTTCCTAAAATCTCATTTAAAGAGGTAGCCACTGTAGGTCTTTTAAAAGACGTTCATTCTTTGGAATAATCTCCATAGCTGAAAATACATGTTCTCAGATATGTTCTCAGATAACTGAATTCTTTTGTTGTGGCTACAATTTTAATTTTACTTGTAACCTTGCTTTTCATCCTACTTTAACAAATTGAAATATATATATTTAACTTGTTCTAAATTCATGAATACTTCATTTTTTTTCTCTAAGCACTTTTAACATCTCCATTATCCATGGCATTTCTTTGATGATTGTAGAAAAATATGCCCTATTATTCGCATATAAGACCAGTAATTTGTATGTTATCATATATTCTGTAGTCCTTCCTCTTGCATGGCTTTCCAGAGTCTGTAAATACTTTAATTAAATATTTTTTAACTTAGCATTTGAATTGACTACTGGAGGGGATTCAATAGTGGTTTAGCACGTATTGTGTTCTATTTCATTCCTGGGTCCTTTTTCTTATGCTATAAGTTGTTTTTTGAGATAAGTCCTGTAGTTTGTATGGCTGCTTTTTATTATTTTTTTTTTTATTTTTTTTTAAAGACTATACTCATATCACACTAATCTGTCCTTGGCCACTAAAAGTGTTGTTACTTTCATTTCTTTATGATTCTGATATATAACCTTACCAATATAAATAATTGGAGTGTTTAATGAAGCTGGTATGCGATAGTCATTGAGTTGGAACAGCAAAATGAACAAAGCAAAATTACTTTTTTAAAACATTTTTTTCAATTATATCAGAGCAAAAACTTACAAACTAACAGACCATTTGGGGGGAAATTACAATATTATTCCTGCAATTACAGGTGAGGAAATGATATTGGAGGACAAAGAAATGTTTTACAGTATTTTACACATAATAAAATGAGAACCTTCTCTTCCATTTAAACATACTCATTCTTTGATATAAACTCTGATAAGAGATAAGATTTCTTTGGTCAGATTTGATAATTAAGGTTCCCCAAGAGTACTTATACCATTATCTAATCAGTTGGAAAGAGATTATCCAAAGCAATATATATATTAGATATTAATTAAAAGTGTTGAGGAGATACCATAATTAGGACATGTGCTATATATTTTTTCAGTTGATAAATTTAGTCTGACAAATCATATTTAGGCTACTTATACCTCCTTAATCAGTTCTTCTGCTTGAGGTTTATAAAATCTAAATGCCTCTAAACAGTCCTTCATTGCATTAAATGTTTAATAGGTGCAAAGATTATAATACTGTATTTCAATAAAAATCCATTGTTTACATAGCTTGTTTATAAAGACATAGGGATATAGGATAATTGAAAGATGCAAAAGATGACAGTTTTTATATATTTAATTTTCATTTCATACTGTCTGCATTTTATAGAAGATTTCTTTTCTCTCCCTCAAACATGCCAAATATTAGTATTTTTATTTTAACAGGAAAGAAAATGGGAGGAAATGCTCACATTTGAATGAAGATCAGAAAAGTCTAACCACTAAAGTCTTTTAAAACAGTTTTGTTTGAAATATCTCACTTTTTCCTCAGCTTAATTAAGTGAGATGAATCATTTATCATCATTGATTGTATCAACAATGCTTTCAAAATGATGGAATACCAGTAGGAAAACAGCTTGGGGAGCATGCATCATCATCTCACCATTTTGATTGAACATTAAAAAGTGAATAAAAGAATAGCCGAAACTGAAGTTCTATTTCCAAGGTGTATTACCTTATACAAAGTAACCAAAGCTTTTTTTTTTTTTTTTTTTTCCCCTTTTACAAGGTCACCAAACTATTTGTTTCACATGGAATGTATGTTGCTGCAAAGCATTAAAAATATACATATTTTGGATTAAAACAATAGGATTACTGAATTAAAATGTTAGTAGCAATATTAGAATTTAAATAACTAAAGAACACAATGCTTAGTAACCAAAATGGAAAGTACTATGCAAATTTTGTTATGAGTATGGTACTGCCAAGCTAATATAAAAATCTATGACTATCACTGTTTCCTCTATAGACACCATATTTACTCCATATCAATGCAAATAGATCAGAAGCTTTCCATATAACTGAGCAAATCATAATCAAGACCAAACATTTTTTCAGAATTGGCTCTGTGTCCTCGCTCATCAGATCTTACTCTTTTCCAGCAATGTTACGAGTCTAGGAGAGTGTTACACAGCAAAATCTTCCAGCAACAATGGAGACTGTGGTCTTGTGCAAGAGGATAGGACTTTCTGTTTACTGTTTCAGTGTTTAAAAATGGAGTTTTTCTTTTTGGAAATATCAATAAAGGTAATACTGTGATCAGTGCTATCTTTATGTATTCATTGAACTGTACTTATTAACCCAGATGAGAAAGCACATAGTATGTTAGAATCTCTCTCAACAGTCATGTTAGCACAGGAGTTTGAAAAAGAATATACACGTTATATGCCTTTGCTATTAATCTCTATAAAACCCATCATGTTTTGGAAAGGAAGATCCATGCCTGTAAAAATTATATAATTAGTGTTTATATTAAGCAGTGCTTCATATTTCAGCAAACTCAAATGAGAAAAAAAAAGAAAAAAATCTTTAATGGAAATTTAATTTTATGGTTGATTTTCCCCCCTTTCTAAATAAGACTTTTTAGGGCATTATTTTACTATAATATAGATTATGAAGGCCTTTAATAATATTTTTAGCACTTATTTTGTCTGGTTGTGTCACAGTTGTACACTGCATTATACCTCTGCAGGAAGCTTCATGTAGTGTCAGTGCTTGAAAGGTTAATGGCATTTACTGCATTTCTAATCTATTCTTTAAACCACTGATTAGCATTGAAATTGATTCCCAGCTCCTTGTGGCTGAAACGACATTAATCTAGTCTCTGCTATTAAAAATGTTACACCTTTCTCGTGTTAGCAGGTGATAACACATCATTAATTTGATGGCTTCCATTGTTCTGCCCTTCATCAGAACAAGTTTAAATGTGAGGAAAAACCCAGTTTATTCATTCAGAAAGAAAAATTACAGTAGGCTATCAATAAGTGCATTTGAAATGTGAAGGACAGCTATTTTTTGTAACTGTCAGGTATCCAAAAGTATGCATTAGGTTGTGGTCATACAGATACAATATTATTATGGTTATAAAACTTGCAAATGCAATCTGCTGTGACAGTAATGAAAGGTAGATGGACAGTATCCAATTTTGAACTGTTACTGCCCTATTTCCATTTGGCATTTAAATTTTCCCCAAAACTGATAGTTTAGTGTCTTACCCATCAACCTGAACCCAGGTTGTGTGTAGTACACGAAAACATTGGACATTGAGGAATTTGTAATATTCTTCACAGCTGTTTTTAGTTTTCAAAGACCA
>JAWLRI010000300.1:263026-281168 GCA_034781795.1 Crypturellus tataupa | reverse complement strand
GTGTGTAGTACACGAAAACATTGGACATTGAGGAATTTGTAATATTCTTCACAGCTGTTTTTAGTTTTCAAAGACCAAGACTGGGACTGGCCTCATAGTCATGCTGTTGGAACAGATATACCAGTAGAAATGTCTGCTTTAAATACGCAAATTCCTGCAACTCAGTTGTCCTGCCCAGAATTGCACCTTCATTGTAAAATTAAATGCATTGTAAGCTCAGAACATACTTTAGTAGGATGGTTTATATCACAGGTATCAAAACCTTATATAATAATTTCTGCACAAATTTACTTCCTTCCTTTTAAATGGAAAAAAAATACTTTCCCTAAAAGTCTATACTTGACAAAGATTGTCAGTGACAAATGGCACACTATCCACATATATTCACATGTGGTTTATGAGTTTTCTGATGTTAGATTATTATCAAGACTTATCAAAAGATGGGAATGAAAATTATATAGTGAAATGATTCAGGTAGAGTCAGTTGCAAAAGGCTGAGATTGTCAGTGAAGTGAGAATGTATTCTGAATCTTCATCTCTAATTCAAGCACTCTGATAAAACAGATATGTGTTCATCTTGAAAATATAGTCAGAAATTGATCAAATGATATGGCAGCTTTTGTAAACACTGTGTTGTTTTCTGACAGTACTTCTGACACAATGAAAATTTAAAAAATGATAAGTTGTATCTACAATTTCAAAATAAGCAAAATAAGCAAAAAATAAGCAATAAGAACAAGATTTATCTGTATCTTATAAAGTATGGATGAGGATTGCATAGGATTGCATAAAAGGCAAAGTGAATTCTAAATTTCTAATTTAAATCTAAGTTTTAAAATGTCTAAACAACAACTACTTTTTAAAAAGAAGACACAGCAATGAAAACTGGAAATTTATTATACTGAGGAAGGGCTAAGAGTTTAAAGAAATATACAGAATAAGGCAAGAATAGACCAAGAAAAACGTGTAATTTAAAATGTGATATTGCATAAATGTTGGTAACAGAGAAAGAAGTAAAAGTTTCTTATGAACCCAGCAATGGAAGAGTCTTCTCCAAAACCAAGGTAAAAGAATTTAGTAAAGAAGAACATAAAATCTCCAAAAGAAAGATGTACTAAGTTAATTTTAATTTTGAAGGATGAGGTAGAAAAATTCTATCAAGTCATCACTATCCTAGTTCAATAGAGGAATGTATATGAAACTATAAGTGGTGAAATCCATTGGAATGGGTTCAGAGAAACAGTGAAAGATGAATCTGAAATATTAATCTGTAAGTAATAGTATTTTATAGAGGAAAAATGATGTCCTCCTTAATAATACATAAATTAAAAATTAAATATTTTCTTTACAATTGTTTATATCAGTAAAGAAAACAAAAATAAATAAAAAAAAAACACATACACACACAACCTAATTCGAAAACACGTCTATGAGTAATATTTTATTGAGTCAATGCAAAAATAAAGATTTCCAAAAAAATTAAAAAAGTGAGTATTTTATTAAATCAGTGTTAATATGAAAAATTATCCTGGTACGGTGTAAGTCATCATGCAATGTTTGATCACTGCTCAATCTAGTCAAGGATTTTGTCTCTATCAAGACTCTGTACCACCTGTATTAGATGAACATCTGAAAAACCTGATAGAAGATACTTATAAGGCAACTGATTCAAGGATTGTCTCCATAAATTAGAAGGTAACTTAGAAGTATCAGAATTATTATTTCTTCCAAACATATATATTTTTAATGTTCACCATGTTGGACTGTATGCCATTTTAGACCCTCTCGATTATCTCTATGTGTATATATATTATTGATATCTTTCTGAAGTCAGATTTCAAAAATTACTAGGCACTAATGAAAAATTAACTACTATACATATGCAGTTTTTGCACTTAGTCAATTAGCTATGCAATATTTTCTTTTAGTGGTTGTAAAATTTTTGTGTTCCTGTTTAGTTTATTTTCTTTATTGCTGCACAGGTGAATATAAAACTTTCCAATCTACCTCCTTATATGATAATTTCATTTCCAAAAACAATCCCAATATTTTCAGTCTTTTGACACAAATTTCTTTTTTACCTCTGAGTATTTAGAACACATTTCTATGAACTTGACACAAGTCTTTTGACACAAGTTTCTTTTTTAATGCCTCTGAGTATTTAGAACACATTTCTATGAACTTCTTCTGTTATTACATTTCTGAAAAGCTTATCAGGTGAGTATATATTAGAATTGAAAACTAAAATATAACATTCCTTAGCCAGACTGCACTGAGCTACTTTTTCTCACTTGAATAGTGAGATACAAGTCTACTACTTCCCCCGATACAAGAGGGAAGTAGTAGACTTGGTTTCTACCAAATGTCTATATATTAAAACAAAATAAAAAAAAAAAACAAACAAAACAAAATAAAAATAATAAATAATAAAAAATCACACTGTGTGTAAGATAAATAGTTAAACTTTTAAAATATATATTTATAATTACTCAAAGCTACAAAGATGAACTGCCCACACAACTCTTGTTGGCATTCAGAGAACTGAAATTTCAGTGAATTCTTGAAGTTATGAGAGCACGTCAAGAATATTAAATAGATCTGTGTTCTCATTTAAATATTGCTTTAAATTCAAAACCTCATGTTTATAGAATCATATGTGTTAGTTAAAGATATCAAAATAGGACTCACTTTTATTTTCAAGCTGCCACTGAAAAAGCAGTGTAGAATAATTTTACCTCCATTTTGCACAAAAAAGCCCCAGTATCTCATACTTTATTTACTACGGCATGCTTACTAGGGTAATTGGGTAATATATATACATGCTATTATATTACCTATATACCCTATAACGTATTACAAGGGTAATATATTACAAGGGCAGAAAATTCAATTCCTTTCAGTTAGTTAATGAAGTAGAGTATGCAGCTGACAGACAGTGGAAACTTTTATCTGTGCATCCAGAAACAAAACACTAAGGATACAAAATAAGAAGATGAATGAGAAAAGTCAGGTTCTATTTGTGCTTTGTCAGCAAGGCTTTTAACGGGAATGATGTATGTAAAGGTCCTAATGATGTTAAACTTAAGTAAGTGCCTTATGATGTGATTTCTTATAAGCTTTAGAAATTAATGATAAAATACTTACAAAACTAAGGAATTACAAAATTAGCATAACATAGCAGTTCTACCAGGATGCACATTCTGTTTGTTTGTTTGTCAAAAACAATAGAATTTGACTGAAACATTTTTCAGAAACATAGAGATAAGGAAATTGTTAAGTAGACCCCAAGCCATTCATTATCAAACAACATAAAACTTGACATGTCTTGAGATGTGAAAGATGAGAAAAAAATATGTGGAAGGAGAGAAAACATCACCTTTGAAAGATCTTTTACTGTTTCAACAACGTGTTTAATCACTTTTGAATTCAGAGATACATTTGGAGAATTAAAATTAAACAATAAAAGGCATTATTTTAGCATTTGGGGTTTCTAACTGTTAATTGTCAAATACCTCCGACAAATATTTTCCCTGCCCTCTCATTTCCATGAAAGCAGAGTAAATAGTGAGACAGACTGGTAGATAGATTGGCTGAATTATTTAGCAGATGGTGGTTTAGAAATCACAAAAAGCAATGACCTGGTTCTGAATAGCTGAGGAAGAGGTGATATCTCAGGGGACTTTTGCAAAGAGAATTAAAATTAGGCAGATGTTTTCCATTCCCCCTCCCAGTAGAGGTGTTACAGTAGTACTATTTCATTATACATCTATAGCTGAAACAGTAATTAGTCAATGTTTCTTCTTTTTTTTAATGACTCTGAAAGAGGTAGAATAGAATAAATTCTGCCTTGCTGACCATATTATTTTCTGCTTTTACTATCTGATATTAGTATTATCAGATTGCTTTCTAATCTACATATTAGCAGTAAGGATCCAGATTTGTTAGAGTGATTAATAAAGGCTATAGAAGTTATACAGAAAACAAAACAAAACAAAAACTAATTGGATATCAGAAATATTTTCTGAAATATTATTTTAAAATTTATTAGAAACATTTTCTGATAAAAATAATGTTCCTAGAAAATGTTCCCTAGAAAACACCATTGTGTATTTATTATAGGGGTTACAAAAGGATAGGAGAATAGAAGTTACTTAAAGTAGGCGCTTTTATTGAAACATAGCTCAGAAAGTTAGAACAAGTACAGCTGTCTTCTATAGGGATGTAAATTTGTCATTCACTTTGGTAGTTTTAGGCCTAAAAGTTGTAATATCAAGTTGTCAAAGGGCAAGATAAAATTGGAGTATACTAAATCAACAGCAGCTAAAAAAAACTACCAAATTCATATCCATCCTCAATTCGCTTTCAGAAACTATACCTTTTTTGACTCAAAAGCTAAAATCTTTACTGTTGTCAAACTAGTAAATTTACATAACTTTAATCTACATTAGACTTCCAAGAGGTAGGAACCTGAACACTAAAATCTTTACTGTAGTAAGAAATAAGAAATTAGAAACGAGAAATTTGAATTGCTAGAGCAGAAGAAAAAATGTTTGCAACTGAAATGTTACAAGAACATTTAAAAAGTTCCATCTCCATATTAGCGAGAACTATTGTGAGAGTGACAGAGCATTGGAACTACAGAGAAGCTGTGGAGTCTCCTTCGCTGGCGACCTTCCAAACCCGCCTGGATGCCACCCTGTGCCACATGCTCTGGGTGTCCCTGCTGGAGCAGGGGGTTGGACTAGATGATCTCTAGAGGTCCCTTCCAACCTCAACCATTCTGTGAGTCTGTGAAAAGTACCTTGCCTTGTTCTTATTTCAGATACTGGTGGTGGATAGGGGAGTTTGATTGACTAATGTGTTTTGTGGGTGGCTTAAGATGTCTTCATTACTTTCCTGGAGAAGAAAAAATAAAGAAGGTCTTATTCCTTCCCACAAGTAGATTTAATAATATGGATATTATGGCAGCTCTGATCCACAAATGTCAGGATTTAATAATTTCTTTGAGCTAATACCTAAAGCTATATCGTTACGCTATGAGCTAAATCTAAGAAAGGGATTTATGTATCAAAGTGGTAGTGATACAACATCTTTTTTCAAATATCTTGGCTTTGGAAAGTTATTCAAGATATGCATAATCTGGGTAAACATGTTACAAATTGTCTGCAGATAAGTAGACAATTCTGAACAGAATCCAGAATGGCCCACATTTCCAAGATGTCACAGAAGACAGAATAAACTATGAATGTGAAGATTCTAGATATTGCCAAGAGGAAAGGGGTCAGAAATCCCCTGAAAGCAAAAACTCACATCTTAATTAATTAATTAATTAAATTTGCTTAAGCTATACTTCTTCCTTTACATTTCATTATTTTCCCTTTTTCTAGTATATTGTGGAGGTTAAAGTGCTCATGGACAGCGAGAGAAACGTGAATGCAATTACCTCTGCCCTCTGAAGTTTGAAATTTAAAGACAGAGCTATTCCACATTAAACCAAAATGCAATAAGAGGAGACTTAAGTTGAGAAGGACAGGCAGAATAAACCTCTACTGACCTATGATTTTAGTATCTCCTGTACAAAGCGTATCTCTTCCAAGTTTCTTCTACAATTATTGTCAATACAGTTTATGCTCATTATTCTAGTGTTTATACACTTGGATAGAGGAAGGGATGCAGGACTCCCACCACTGTAACAACTGTCTCCTATAGGGGTAGAGGTCTTCCGAGATGTCTGGGAGTGAATGAGACTGCTCTCTCCTTATGGATGAAGGGGAGGAACAGACACCTGTACCAAGAAGAATTTGAGATTTTTTTTATTCCAAAACGAACTATGGTCTGGTTCTGGAACCCAGTGACAGTTCACTCCTTAAGAAATGAGCTGATGCTAAGATTCACCTTTTCACAGAAATATCTAATCAAGAGATCTTTTGTCTTCACACACTATCACTGCTCCAGATTATCCTGGTTTTCTGTAATTTTCACATGAATGATGGACACAGCTTGGTGAGTCCATCTCACCAATGGTCTATTTAGGCGAGGCAGGTGTCAGTTGCCCTATGTCGGGAGAGGAAATTGGAGAAAGAATCCCCGCAGTTTTGAAACATTTCTGACCGTGCAGTTGTAGGAACAGTAAATAGGTCTCTGGAAAGACTACCAAATTGAGCCCTTAAGAACTGCTTAAGGCCATAGGAACAAACTAATACCCATAGGAATAGCTTTAAAATAGTGTGCTGTATTCTGGAAGTATCGACTAAAGTATTTCTGGAAATGTACAGAAACATTTTCATTGTTTATGGAGACACTGAAACAAAAATGAGGGAAGCTCTTTTTTAAGATTAAAAATGAAAATAAGAAATAAAACAAAATAGGAAAGCACTGATAAACTTCAGCAACTTTTAACTAGAGAAGGACATTGAGGATTGCATCTTTGTCACCTAGAACCCTAAGTTTTGCCCAGTATAGATAGGTAAGTATCTGATTAAACCTTAGCACAAATAATAAAGAAAAGAAAGGAATGAGTATGGAGAATCCCACACCATGGGGCGTTCAGTCACATCAGGCATAATTTATGGTTGTCATTACTGGAATTGCTCAACATCTGGCACAAATTCTAATGTTGCATGAGAGCATGGTGGATAGTACTTCCTGCTAAAGTATTGATTGTCAGAATAATAGCATAAAGTACAAGGTAATACTTAATGCTGTATCAAATAACAGCAGTGTTAATACAAGTATCTTCTAACAATAAAAACTAAATTGTTAAACTACTTTATTGATCAACAATATAGTATTTCTCTAAAATAAGAAATATAATTCCACGTTTTTTCTCTATAAAATAAATAATCTTATTGTGTACTAGACTGGGGCAGTGATTGTCAAGGAGTACAGCTGGTGAGAGAAAAGTAAAATAGATTTTCTACCTAAGGCCTGTTTCATTATGCCAGACAACACTTTGTATTGATCTTTCTCTATTTATTTCTAATTTTGTTGTCCCTGATTGAGCTGAGCTCTAAATCTTGTGACGGCTTACACGCTGTTAGGATGCAGCACTGTTATATGAAGTGCAAGGTAGCATTGTTCTCATTTTAAACTCTAATTTAGTCTGATTTGCAACAAATTAGGCTTTCTCAAGTAGTATTGTAGTACAAAGGGACCATTGCTTTCATATGTTCTCTATAATATGTGTAGAGATTTTTGTGCTGAGAAGCCAGGAAAGGTTTGTGTTAAAAATATATACTTTTGTGGGGAAAAAAAACAGAAAACATCCCCAATGACCTATGTTAACATTATTTAACAACATTATTTTACAGTAATGCTCTCATGCCCGTTGATATATCTCCATGAAGATGTTTTCCTTCAGGAGATGTACTACAAAGAGAGGAGAGAGTAGATTTTTAAATTAGTTTTAATAAAGATTTAAATCCAGAGTTTATATTTTATCTAATTTGTGCTCTTAAAATTATTTGCTAGTGGTCGCCTCAGTATCTTCAATCACACAGAGAAGAATGCAGTCTCTTAGTAGATAAAAGCACCTCTACACAAAAAAGCTTTTCTGTTATCCCTATCTTGGCATAGTTCCACTATGGATGACTAGGTAAATTGCTTCTGCAAATGAAGCAAGTCACTTTGTTATAAAAAGATTATTTTGCTTTTACGTACATTTGTGTTATCCTTAGGCTGGTTAGTAATGTAACCATTGTGTTTTTATAGTCATAACTAACAAACCAGTAGAATACTGAGGCATCTGAGACTACGGAACAGCCATGCTTCAGGTAGCCTGATTAGCTATGCTTTACAGAAAATCCCCTCCAGGATCCACATCCTGGTGTGAAATTGGGTCATGGGCAATTTATCCTCCCGGCTGTCCATATTTTACAGTACCTTATGCTGAAAGTTTAGATGGAGAGCTAATCTAGTTCTGCATGACCTCATGCCAATGGAATCTGGGGGACTCACTGGTCAGAAAAGACCTGAGTACTCTGAAGGCACCTTTAGGGCAGCTGCCTACAAACACCCACTATCTTTGAGGAACTGTTATTGAGGCCTCTTCCACAAGCTGTCAGTAAGTATGCAAGTGGGTTTGCTATAGCGATACAACATGCATCCAATATTAAACATACACCAGTCCTTTTTGTCTTCCTTTGGAAAGGAAACTTGAATTCCTGTATTCAACAGTTCAATGAGCAAGTTTTAATGAAACAGCAACCAGGAGTCTGCACACACCCTCTTTGTGATTTTATTTCTAGTAGGGGTAGGTGGGCAATAAAACCACGGTTCACACACCAAGGAGAAATGGTAGTATTTCTCATGATGGCACCTCTTAAAAAGACATAATATCATGATCAGCAGCCCACCAGGCAGCAAAGTGTTATATTGAAAAGTACACAGGACTTTTATAACTGATTTAGATTTACTCTGGAAAAGGCAACTGACAATATAGGACTGTGGTATACCAATGTGAATTAAATCAAAAAGATTTTTTATTGTTTAAATTTATTCAAGAGCAGCAAACATAGCTATGAAATTCCAGCCATTATCATGTGGGGAAAAATATATGCTATATATACTTGAAGGGAAAATGTAAAGAGGATGGGGCCAAAATCTTCTTGGTGCTGTCCAGCAACAATGCAAGGGACAATGGGCCCTTCAAAATCCACCTAGATGCGACTCTGTGCCTGCCCCTTCTTGAGCAGGGTGGTTGGACTAGATGATCTCTAGAGGTCTCTTCCCACCTCAACCATTCTGTTATTCTGTGATTTACTTTCTGTGATATGCATTCAGCTATATAGTGATTTTTATATTCACGAAAGCTTTAATTAGATCTTAATTAAAATCTATTTCTGAACTTAAAAGAATATATAACAATAATATTAATAATGTCTAATATAGTAATGATGGCAATAATAATAAACCTAAATATATTTAAACTGATAAAAATTAAAATCTGAAAATAATCCTAAGGAAACTCTTTCTTAGGTTTTGTAATTGACATTATAATGTTGGCAGAAAACCACAAAATTCTCCTTTTGAAGAGAGATATAATTTCATGCACAACATTTCATTTCTACATAAAGCAATCTCTCTTAGCGTCTTAAGACATATTTTTTAATGTTGCTTCTTAAATTCTTTTTCAAATTCTGTCATTTGCCTTCCTGCATGTCTCCTCTTTGCCTTTCCTATTTTGAAAGCAAATTCTTCTGCTACATAACCATGAGCATGGTTAGCGTTAGTAAAATATTTTGAAGGTATCATGGAAGTGTTGCGTCCAGCTTGGGATTAGACTAGCACTGATCCATTCTTGTGGAATTTGTGGTTTATATAACAGATATATGAAGATGTGAAACTTTGACTCAACATATGTTCTTTATAACAGTCTATTAGCTGTGAGATGCTGTGTTGTCACACCTGTTTTCTTGTTACTCTTCAGCTATTATTGTGTTTACGTTATCTTGTGGGTGATGAGGTATATTAGGTGACTCTAGTGTTTAGACTCTGTAGCATAGTGAAACCTCTTTATCCACAGAGTAAAGTCCACATTCTAATGAAGTTAATAGGAAATTTACAATAGGTGTTAAAGGAACAGGTTTCTACCACATAAAATTGCATTATACTCTTTCAGCACAAGCATTTTGCCTTTCCTCTAGTACAATTATCGTATCATTTTTGATTTGTGCCTGGATTCCTACAGTGATATGTTGAATCTGCCAGCTTTATATTTTATTTTCCTTCCTAACCTCATCTATCCATGCAAACCTTTACTGCAAAAATGGTTGTGGGATGTGGGTGTTTTCTTCATTTTTCTTAAACATCAGATTTTGACTGCACATCGCCGCAATAAAAGTTATCCATTTCACTGAAGAATCATGATTTTCATTAAAGAAGTAAGTACTGTGTTTGTAGAATATTGCAGAGCTAAGTTTCTGAAAAGGCCTCAAGTTATACTCCACTTTCAAGCATATAAATGGCAATCATAGATCAGGGCCACTATAAGCCTAGAGTTGTAGACTATAAGTACTGTCTTCCTGAATGGACTTCATTCATAGGTTTTTGAAAACTCACTTTTCCATTTTTGAGGAATTCATCCAAGAAAATTTAGACATTAAATAACACAATCTTTCATCCACTGCTAGAATGTGAGGTCTTATAATCTTCTCTGGTGAGGGTTGTAGATGGAAAGAAATGAACAAAATCCCACCTTCGCAATAAGGATGTGAAAATTTAAAGGTGGTTTATGATCTAAAGTCACACATTTAGACGTAGAAAAGATATTTCTGATTCTATGTAACTTTTTCAACATAGGAAAAATAATATAATTAAAAAGAAATATTTAAAATATAAACAGACAAAAATGCTGCCAATTTTTAAATAGTGGGAGGGATCACACAAGTAGAATCATTTCACTTTCTATTGGAATTTTCTATTGGGAATAAAACATATATATACATATATTTTATGGTTTTTTTTTTTTTAATTTCTAAATCCTGCAAAGATGCACACACATATTCCTAAAATAGTAAAACTAATATACTCCTAAATTTATTTAGAATTAACATTTCAGTAAATTCTATAAATGTACTCTAACTGCACTCCTTATGCCCAAGGCCTGCAAAGTGCTTTTCTAGAATATTCACAGCTTCCTAAGAACATGTTCTTTGATCAAATATGCATTTTTAATGTTTATTATTTAACAAGTTACAACAGTAAGTACTCATGTTCTCCATTGTGTTGGACTAATTTTTTTAGAGAAAAACTTTCTGCTGTGTTGGAGGACAGTGTTTGTTCATGCAAGAATACTTGTGTACTTAAGGCTGACTATTTCCATTTAACTATCAGGAAACTGTAGTATTTTGACTCCTTTATTTTATAGTAATACATGTAGTTCTCAGCTACAGTTTTCTTGGAAGATTTATAAGAAGGTTTCATTCTGCTCTCATATCCCCTTTCATAATAAAAGAATCTTAAAGAAATGAATAATTTAAAGATGTTACATTTGAAACTAATTCTCTACATGAAAATGAAAAATCTAATTAAAATTTCGTTGATCCAATCTGTCTCCTTGGGAAACTCTTTGAAAAATCACTTTTGTTCTTACATCAGCTTCTATCTGCATTTTGAGGAATGTAGCAATATTATATATCTACTCATACATTGCACAAAAATGGCAAGACCAAAGTATATAGGTACAGATCTTAGCTGCTAAGAGAATATACCAACTTCTGTTTCTTATGCACTTATGCACTAATAGATTTTTCAAAGGATTTCCCAAGGAGACAGAAGTTAAATAAGAATATAGATCCATGCAAGCAAATGCTATTTTCATGATTTAGTAAATGCACATGTAAGCTGTGTTTTCACATATGTATGTGAGCTGTCTTTTAAAGAACAACAGGTGAGTCCTGCATACCTTCACTTGTCTAGCTGAAAAAAATGCAAGAATTGCTGTGAGAGTGTAAGTGATCAGTCTTGACTACTGATAAGCAGGTAATGCTCATTTCATGGGTAAATTACAGCCATACAATTAGAATTTCTGGAGGATAACACTCTAAATCCAAGCTAGATTTCTAACATTTCTAACAGGTTTTTCTCACAACACTATCAAGATGACTTAAAACATACTGGATACACCTGTTTTTCAGAAATAAAATATTGATTTTATCAAATTGATTCAATTAAAAAGAATTATTTTGTACCCCATTTTTACAGTGCAGTTTTGATGTTTGTTTTTTCACAGAATCACAGTGTGTTTCACAGAATCAATAATTTTTTCATAATTATTACTTGTTTTTCTTATATTTTTGTGAAAATACTTCCATTTCCTTTTTTTAGTATCTTAATGGGTAATATAAAATAAGGTGGATCAAATTGTAAATATGGTGAATGCTTTTAAAGAATTCAGAGTGATTATAGCAGAATTAGGCATATTAGAGATTGTATAACTCTGTGTACTCAGTAGGGACAAGCCCAACTCCAGGGCCAAATTTTGTGTATGTAGATGTTACTTTAGAACTACTCCTACATTATTATATTTATTCCACTATCTATTCAGTAGAGTTTCTTCTTAGGCTAAGCATCCTGTAGGCTCTATTTATAAAAAAACATGAAATTCTGAGTTATTATGAACTATCTCCCAATTCCACAGTGACATAGAACCTCTGAAAATAACTTATATACTCAGTATTATCCCACTTATCCTTATATCCCACAGTGGGATCCTTATATCCCACTATAATTGTAAACAGAATGGCTTTCTCAAATATCTGTATATAAAGCTACTAATAAATCATGACATTTGAGAAAATGACCACTCAGGGGTCTATTAATAGCACATAATGGTTTTGTGTGAAGCATAGTATATTTTAGATTTTTCCTTTAAAAAACTCCCAATTATAGCTGTCATTATCTCCTAGGATATCTCTTAGGAAAAAACGTATGTACTTCAAAGCTATGTTGAGAAAGGAGTAAATCCCTCAAGGAACATAGACATATTGAAAACTTTCCTCCCTGTAGAGGGAGCAGAAAAGAAATGTCCTTCAATTTTAGCCTCAGGGACTGTCATCTATTTAAGGTTGCGTAATGTGGAAAAAGTCCCGAGTAAGCACAATAAAACATACTGGTTTTAATCTCCAAGACACCTTTAAAGCTATATAAAAATAATATTGCTTTTATGAGCTTCTTTTAATATTGTATCAATATTGATCTTATAATGTAATTTAAAAGATTCCCTAGTACAACCCTTTTCCTGGGTGAAACTCCTTCAGAAATATTTGTAAGTTATTTGAAAACTGTTTCACTCAGATTGAGTATCCCAAAATGAACTGTGTGTTCAGATTTTTTCAGTTCAAAGCTTTTTGTGTCCTCCAAATACAGTCACAAAGAAAATCTGATTTATTTTCCCTAAGTATAAAATAAAGGCCATAGTCAACGAAATTGCTCTCCAACATCTTCGTCACAAATACTGGATAAAAACAGACAAAATGATTTGAATAATTATGTTTGCATTTAATTAATATTTGGCAGTATAGCTAACTCTCTGATGACTATTTCTCAGATAATAACAGATCTCCATTTCCGAGATAGTAAATCATTTTTCTGTGCTGGAAAATGCTGAAGGAGGAAGATCAAGACCATGGCATACAGTTGAAGCAGGTTGAAATCGGCATCTTCTTCCTGATAATTTGCCCTCCTGTTCTCATCTATCATCAAAAAATGATTACCCTCCTTCTGCTGCTGAACTGTGGCATGGCATGTTAGAGTAATATCCCACTCAACCATGGATTATAGTGCACATCCAGGGTGAAAAAGAAAAACATATTATGTGTTACAAGTACTGTCAAAAAGTAAAGTAGTTCTTGGCTTTGATTTGGTGACTTTGGTGGGATTTCCTGGGATTCTAAAGAAGTTCAGAAATTTTAGTCTGTCAAAGAGAACAATGGAAAAAAAATAGATATAGAGAAGAAATAAGTCTTGAAAACTTGACTCCTTTGGGGTAATAGTTTTCAGTGCCTCAAGATCACACAGAGCATTCTGAGGATGGACCACGACTGGGCACACTTTCCAATTCCAGCTTCAGAAAACTCTCTGTATATTTGTGTATATTTATAACATATCCATATGTGCACACAAATGCACAGAGTTTATCAAGAAAATGTTAAAAATAACCACTATAATCTGATATCATACAGTGTTTATATCTTCAATAAATATTCAGTGAATAAATACTAAAGAAGTGTTGAACTTTATTATAGTAATTCCTAAGTATAAACATTAAAACAACACATTTCTATATAAATATTTATATAAAAGAAGAAAGCAGTTCTGCTTTCTTCAAATAAGTACAGCATTATTTCATACGTTACGAGCTCATCTTAAGTGAAAAAAAAAACAAATCATTTATCTTTTTTTGTTAAGAAATAATTTCAGTTTATTTATTCCTTTTTTTTTAATTCATGTTAAATGCACAGATAAAGTTGGACAAATTTCATTTTAAAGATGGATCTAATAGATAAATAAGATAATATAAATATATACATGATTTGTTGCAGTACATTTTCACATTGTTCTATTTTTCTGTATTAATGGGGTAGGTACCCTACATACAATAATGGCAATCATGAAAGTGTCAAACTTCTCAGTTAAGTTTTGATTATCATCATACCAGGACCTCATTGCAATCATGCAAAGATGGTGGGATACATTCCATGACTGGAATACTGGCATGTGTTGGGGGACATAGGGATGGCAGGAAAGACAGGCCAGGAAAGCAAGGCTCTTTATGTGAGACAATAACTGAAAAATATTGAGTTTTGCCAAGGGGTGCATGAAGAGCAAGTCAAGAGTTTAGGGGCAAGGATTAGAGGGCAAGCAAACATGGATGACACTGTTGCGTGTGCTTACTAAGTCGATGAGGCCTTCTACAGACAGATGGAAGGAACTTCACAGTCACACTCTGGTTCTCATCGGGGAGGGGACTTCAACCATCCTCGTATCTGCTGGAAAGACAACACAGCTAGGCACAAACAGACCCAGAGGTTCCTGGGATGTTACTGAAGATAACTTCTTGGCATAGGTGGTAGATGAGCAAATGAGGAGAGGTGTGATGCTAGATCATTATTACTAACAAATAAAGAAGGACTGGTTGGTGATGTGAAGACTGGGGTAAGCTCAGAAAGTGTGGATTGGATAAGTGGACAGTGAGGCAGTTGAGAACTGAGTGAATGTCAAAGTTCAGAGGGTTGTGATCAGTGGTGCAGGGTCTAGTTGGAGGCCTGTAGATAGCAGTGTCTCCCAGCGGTCAATTCTGGGTCCAATCCTGTTCAACTTATTTATCAATGATCTGGATAAAGGGGGAAGAGTGCACTCTCAGCAGGTTTGCAGATAATACAAAAGTGGGAGGAGTGGCTGATATACCATAGTGCTGCTATTCAGAGGGACCTGTACAGACTTAAGAGTGGGCAAAGAAGAACCTCAAGAAGATAAGAGCAGGGTCGTGCAGGTAGGGAGGAATAACCCAATGCACTAGTATAGGCTGGGGGTTGACCTGCTGAAAAGCACGTCTGCAGAGAAGGACCTGGGAGTCCTAGTGGACAACAAGTTGACCATGAGGCAGCAATGTGCCCTTGTGGGCAGAAAAGTCAATGGTATCCAGGGATGCATTACAAGAGTATTGTTAAAGCGTTGAGGGAGGTGATCCTGTCCTTCTATTCAGCCCTGGTAAGGCCACATTTGGAGCATTGTGTCTAGTTCTGGACTCCCCAATATAAGAAGGTCTTGGAGCTATTGGGCAGAGTCCAGTGTAGTGTTATGGAGAAGATAAAGGATCTCTCTTATGAGAAAAGATTGAGAGCTGGCATGGTTAGTCTGGAGAGGACAGAGGGGGGATCTTATCTGTATGTACAAATATCTTAAGGAAGAGTGTCAAGAGGAGGGGACCAGACTGTTGTCAGTGGTGGCCAGCAATAGGATAACAGGCAATGGACACAAACTGAAACACAGGAAGCTCCAGCTGAACATGAGGAAAAACACCTTTAGTGTGAGGATGACAGAGCACTGGCACACACAGTCTCTGGGAAGTCTCCAGGCTTGAAGATAATCGAAACCTGTTTGTATGCAAGGCTGTTCAACGAGCTCTAGGCAATACTGCTTTTGCAGGAGAGTTGGACTGAATGATGTCTAGAAGTCGCTCTCAACTTCAACAATTCCATAATTGTTTTTCCCTTGAAAATGCTAATTCCCACAGCAGAAGCAAATCTCCCATACTTTATTGAACATAATTTTGACTCAGGGTACCACTAGTAGTTTCTGTATCTTTGCCACCTGCTATTAGTGTATTAACTGATTAAATCATTTTACCAAATTTTGTACTCTCCAGTTATATGTTAAGATAACATTTAACTCATGGTATCAAGACAAAACACTGCCTTATAACATCTCATTTTTGGGTAATTTCTACATTAGTGAATAATTCAGTTATATTTTAAAAATTCATCCAAATAATATCAATAGAATTTCAAAAGTACTTATTTAGCATCAAATTCATGTCCTCATTTCAAGACAATGCAGTCATTTCAGTCTTCAATGTAAATGATCAGATTTTTAGAAGACAGTCTGTGCCTCCAAACAAATTGTGACATTTTAGCAATCACACTATTCAATAAAAAAGCTCTTTAAAGACTTTAAGACTGCAAAACAAACTATTCGGGTCAGCTATATAACTTCAACACACACATTCATTGTACGCATATATTTGAAGGTAAACTTTGACTATACATTATATTAATCACATTAATCACATTTTTTTTTACTTTTTAATGCTATGTTAACACTTGTAACTTTGGCTGTGAGCTTTTTGCTTGCATGTATAGCTCCACCAGAATTAACAGATATATAAGATAGGATTTTATAAGAAAATAATATTTTTCTTTTTCTGAGAAGATGTGAAAATGTCATATTTGATAAAAAGAGCTGTGATGAAGCTACTTCAAAGGATATCAAAAATATCTGGGTGTACAGACTAAATAAACCTCAGATTGTTGAAATTCTAGTTGCATGCTTCAGTACTTATAAGGAAGTAATATAATCACAGTAGAGTCTTAGGAAAAAAATAAAAGGAAAACTTATTAATGAAGCACTAAAAATAATGACTTCCTGCAAATGAAAATTACTCAGACACAGGAATAACATGTTTCTGTAAATATTGTTCATCTAAGCCATATATACTCCTTTTCTACCTTCTGCAGTGTTCTTAGAGTGTGCAAAACAAAACTAAAAACATACCTGACATATGACTTGGTGAAGACAGACTTGCGTAGACTCTCTTGCAAATGGTATCTACCTGAAGAAGGAGTAAGCTCTAGAAAGACTATACTTTTCAATTCTTTATCATTATATAGGTATATTATATAGATAATTATTTGGTTAGGGAGTGTAACATGGGTCATTTTGAGGTCCTGAACTTCCCCACATATGCTAGATTACAGTAATTTGTTGTGTTGAAGTACAGAAGTAAAGTAGAAAACTACATTTCATTCTCTAGGGCCCCAAGTATAAGGTGTGATATTATGGGTATTTGAAATTCAGAAACTATTGTTCCCATAATCTATTGGGGTTTTTTGAGGGGGGAGAAGAGGAGATGAACACACATTGTGAAAATGAAGTCCTTATATTTCCCATTATCTCATTGCAAATGTGGTAGAATAGCTCAATATTTTCCCCATATCTTTTTCCCTGCTATATACTTCTAAATAAATATATGGAGAGTTTACCACCTTTGGAAGAAGAGGCAAGCAACTTGGGAATAGTACAAGGATGTCGTTAGCGTATGTAAAGAGGAAATTAGAAGAACAAAAGTTTGGATAGAACTCTATTTGGCCACCACTGTACAAGACAACCAAAAATGTTTCTACAAGAACATTAACAAGTAAGAGGAGGGCCAAGAAGAATCTTCATCCTTTATTAGATAGTATGGGGAACACTGTCACCAAGGCTAAGGCTAAGGCTAAGGCTGAGGTACTTAATGCCTTCTTTGCCTCAGGCTTTAACATCCACATCAGTTATCCTCAAGTACCTCAGTATCCAGGTACTTGACCTCTTGAGTTGGAATACACATATGGAGAGCAGAACAAACCCTCATAATTCAGGAGGAAACAGTCAGTAACCTGCTTCTCCACTTGGACATTCACAAGTCTATGGGACCACACGGAATTCACCCAAGGGTTTCTGAGGGAGCTGGTGGAAGTGCTCGCCAAGTAGCTCTCCATCATCTAAAAATAGTCCTCGTCACCAAGGGAGGTCCCAGATGACTGGAGACTTGCCAATGAGATGCCCATTTACAAGAAGGGTTTGATGGAAGATCTAGGAACTACAGACTGTCAGCCTTATCTTGGTATCAGGAAAAGCTACAGAGCAGACCATTTTTAGAGTGAGACACCCAGCATGTGCTCATGTGCTCCATGAAAGGCAGGTCCTGCGTGATTGACCTAATCTCCTTCTATGATCAGGTTGGCCTTGTGGCCTATGGCCTTGTGGATGAGGGAAAGGCTGTAGACGTGGTCTACCTAGACTTTCGTAAGGGTTTTGACACAGTCTGCCACTAGATTCTCTTGGAGAAACTGGCAGCTCATGGCTTAGAAAGGTGTACTCTTTG
>JAWLRI010000300.1:226820-258414 GCA_034781795.1 Crypturellus tataupa | reverse complement strand
AAGGGTTTTGACACAGTCTGCCACTAGATTCTCTTGGAGAAACTGGCAGCTCATGGCTTAGAAAGGTGTACTCTTTGAAATTGGTTTCCATTTTTTGAATGAAATATACATTTGAAGATTAAAAAGTACAAAAATAACAGGAGATGGTTAAGTTTCAGTGTCCAAGCATATAAGGCTTTATATTCCTGCTTCCATTTAAAGATTACTAGAATTTTTACATTGGATTTTTTTTATTATTTTTCTTTATTTTTCATGAAAAATGGGAGGCAGAGCAGAGTCAAATGTGCATCTTAGGAAGGATTAGTCATATTATTTTTCACCCATCAGTATCAACCAAGGCTCCTTAGGCTCCTTCTGTAATCAGGGGCAGAGACACACAGCAGTTTAGTTATTCCAGAATATATCCTTTACACTGGGATGTAATTGACTCAGAGGTCTGTGTCTGTTGTCTATACTGTCACCTGGAATAGATGGCTAATTTTAAGACAACTAGGCTTAATGAATCACACTTGGTATCATTAAAATATCTAAAGTTATCATAGGAGTGTTGATTAAATGCTTATTTCATGATACAAAATGAAATTCTCAGCAGGACCTTCACCGCATTTCCCACTATATACACACTTTTTTTTCCCCCCTCAAAGTATGTAATTAATCTTTTTGATTATTTTTATCCTAGTGCATTTAGTTACAGTGATGATATTGTATACTGTTTTTGATTTCACTGATTGAGTCATTAATATGATGACAAGGAGGAAGAGCATTCAAGACACTCAAAACTAAACAATCTACAAATCCAAAAGATCCCAGGAAGCAACTCAAGCAATAGGTATGTGAGCATGAGTAGAAATAAAGATATCTATTTATATTCCTTAGTCTTCATATCTGTTTTCACAAATACACTATGTTCTGAATAGCTTAAAATTTGAACTAGCATTCACTTTTACATAAAAAGTAATTTTAGTAGGAAAAAGAACCTCTACTTTCTTTTAATTTCTTATAATTAATTTTGTATCAAACAATTCATAGCATCAAATACCCATAGAATTTATCTGCCTTTCAGAACTTTTAACTTGAAATTTCTATTCAATCTGAAATATGTTATGTTAAAATGATCTGACACACTTCTCACTTTTATTTTTCAAACACACCTCAAAGTAAAACTGAGCTTGTCATCAAAACAGAGGACAAGTTGAAACAGTATACTTTTGTCATGAAAAACAGCAGATTTTAATACGAAAAAATACCCTATAAGGTTTTGACTTTGCATGCTTTCAGGATTATTTAGCATCCACAAAATAAATAAATAAATAAGGTTGGGATAAGAAATCGCAGAAAAAAATATTAGGCGTTCTCTCCTCTTTGCCACAGGTTTTCACTTTTAACTGGGGGCAAGTAATGGCTTTTCAATGCTAATAAATTAAAAAGGAATATTTATTCTTAAGTGACTAATGGAAATAGGTGTTCATTGAGATATCAAATGAAAGTTTTCAGATCTATCATTCATTGAAAAAGCATACTTTGTTATTCATCTAATACAAAGTGCTTAGGGGTGTTTTAAATCAGTCTTATCTTCAAGATGCATTTCTGCCTGTATTTAAGGGGTAAGAAAATCGTTCCTTTCTGGAACTAATATCTGTCTACTCTTTATGTTAGAGTTGCGTAAACCCATTCAGATAGAGCAAAATCAACAATTTTTCCTTTCGTTTTTCAGGTCAGAATGAATACAGTTTTCTCCATCACAAACTTGCTTGTGAATGAAAGGTAAATAATATGTACTTCACTGTACACCTAGCAGAAGCAAAGCAACTTGTGAGACTTTCAGTGCATTGCGCTTTACTGAGATGGATATATTTTTTCCTAAACCTTTGTGAAACAGGTTCATCAGTAGATTCATCAGCAAAAGAAGGCAAGTCATAGAAGTCAGGGAAATCACTTGAAGCAGTACATATGTTATTGCCAGACCCCAGAATACTCCAAGAAACTCTGCAGCACCTGGATTTTCATTGCTGCAACACCTGGGCTTTCTATGGTCATGGTCAAAAACAGCTCTGATGATATGACACAGCCTGCTATGTTCTTCTTGCTCAGGCACTGTGGGACTCAGTGGGGGCTATGACTTGCCTACTTTGCCATCAATCCCTCAGTTCCTGGTTGTCATGTACTTACAGAGCAGCCCCCTCTTGATGCTCCCTTACAGTTGTGTTGAAAATGTTTTGCATTATTATCTGAAATCTTTCACAGATCTTCATCCTTGTTCGTCCTTGATTCATCCTTGTTGCAGACAAGAGATTACAATAGCTGGAATTCTTTTTGGTAGGAGTCAGTTCAAGCCTACCAATACCCTAAGAAGAAGTGATTGAAGATTAATTACTGAGGTGTACAGTGGAGGACAAAAGACAACAGTCTTAAGTGGAAAGAGGAGAGAGACTGACTGGATATAAGTAAAAATATCCATGATGACAGTCATCAAGTTGTCCAGAGAATTTGTGCAATTTCCACTCTTGTAGATTTTCAAAATCCAGCTGCACAAAGCCTTGGGAAAACTGGTCCGATCTCACAGCTGACCCTGTTTTAAAGAAGTTGGACTAAAGACATTCTGAGGTCCCTTCTAGCCTGAATTATCCTATTATCTCAGGATGGAAGATCACCATATTTGCCAAGATTCACTTGTGATATCTGGTCCACTGAAAAATTTAAGACACACTCTTTCTCACGGAGAAAAACTGATGAGAAGAATACCTATCTGAAGATGCTTACTACTTTCCATAGTATAACAAGAGCCCAGGAAGTTAGGCTAAACTGCCAGGTTTTGCACAGATAGACTAGTGAATTGCACTGTGAAAACAGTGACCCAAATTAATTTAGAGAGAACAGATAAGTCTGATTAGCAAACATACCTGGCTGTGAAATAGGAAAAATGGCAAATTGCAGGTGATGATAACTCCTTTCACTGAACAGGGGAAAACTGACAGACGACAATTGAAGCAAAGGTTATCCTGGCTAGCAATATTTTAGATTATTAAAACACTAAAAATAAATTTAAAATCCTGATATGATGTACTTACATAAAGAGAAAAGCAGGTAATCTGTTAGCTACACTTAAAAACACAGTATTTTCAAGGCTCTGAGAATGTCCAGATTTGATAATCACATACAGAGAAAACCTCATAAGCATAATAAAAATGAGTTCCTCTCAGATCTGCTAACTGAAATGTAGTTGACTTTAAAAACATTAGAGTTCATAATGAATGGTGTGACAATCTTCACTGACATGGATAGTCATATGAAACCTGGTCAGCTCAAATTCAGTCCATTTATTTTGTGTCACACATGTACTACTTCAATGTTTTCTAAAAATAGGCTTGCCTGGAGATATCTCCACTTATGGCTGCTCATCAAAATATTTATTTTTTGGCAGAATAAGCATAAATAGGTATTTTTATTTACAGGAAAGATTGGACAGTACAAGTAACCTTACCATTGGATGTTCATGAAAAATTAAATCTCTCTCTAAAAGGAATCATGATGAAATCATAACATCTTGCAAATGATCAGAATGATTGGAGAAAAAATTTATCTCCAGTCCTACTATTTTTCTTCATGGTTATGACTCTAGTCATACTCAAAATGGAAGTCAGAATAACACCAGACCAAGAAAACTTTCCTCAACCATATGTAAATATAAGTACCCTTAATTAGTAAAAAAATACTACCCAAATGAGTAGTAGGCACCCAGTGAAAATCTCTGACCCATTTGCCCATACAATATTTAAATGTAAGCCTCTAAGCTTACTTAAGATTCTCCTAGCCATGGTTGCCCTGTAAACAGAATACCAGTTATTGCAGACCAGAGGGCTCTCACAGTTCGGCTAAAATGTCAAGGAAGGTAAAATTCAAAGTGAGTCTATTCTGAGATTCTCACAAGTCTTCTGTACTTTTATGACTTCCCAAGACTTAAATTTTGTGTTCTTCTAAATATGGAAGCTAGTTAGATGACTCCCGTTATAGGAGACACCGTGCTGTTCTATATGATGTTAAACACACAACTGACTGAAGCAGAGACAAAAAGCTGTATGATCTATCAGTTTGAAGAGTTTTGTTTTGTTTTGTTTCCCTATTAAATATTATCTCATGATGGATTATCCACTGTCAGAAATGATTTCAAGCTTCTGAGAGACTCTGGCTGAATAAGTGGATCTAGACAAATGTTTGTTGCATTCCTTAATTGGGTTCTATAAAACCAGGTAATCGACTTCCTAAATGAAGAAAAAATAATTAATAACCCTTACAGAGTTGCCCTCAAGAACATCTATACCAATGTGCAGCCATGTGGGAATCAAGAAGAGTTCAATTTTTCAGGCAGTTTAGTCTTCCTCAGTGTAATTGACATAGTGGCTCAAATCCTTAATTTCTTTGTAACTCCAAACTGAGACTTGATTATATTAATGATTTTGCAATTGTACATTTCTTTTAGATTATAGGTCTTTTCTTTCATTTGCAAACTGTAAAAAGTTGTTAAAACATAAGAAAAGAAACAGATCATAGCTCTTTGCAAATAAGAATAAATATGGTAATGTCTGAGCCTTTTTTTCCCCTCATTATTTGTAACTGATATTTGAGCAAAGATAGAAAGGTAAGTTATCTCTTTAAAGGAGAGAGTTAAATCCATGCCAGTAATGGGTACACAAACACCAGCCGTTTTCAGGCAAGACTGCTGAACAGCCGCTGGTATGATTTCTTGCATGAACAATTTGGCAGAGCAAAAAAGCAAGAACTGTGACCTTTCTGCAGCTTTCTCACTGTGGATAATTTCTGCTGAATAGGCCTGAAAATAATCAGGATACAAAAATGTACAGCATAGGTATCTGATCTCATTTCATCATTATGATACAAATAGTGAATCGTACGAAGATTACACTTTGATTTTAATTTAAATGGATTTTGGTGGTAAATTGGATTTTGTTATGCTTCATAAGAATATATTTCATGAAGCAAGCTGAATTGCCTACCTTTACAAATTGATATGGATCAGAGGAGAAACTTCATTTCATGCAACCTTTGAAATATCCATACAGAAATGTAAAATTTTTTCTTGCGAGTCATGTGTGATTTGGAGCATTATTTTTATCTATACAGATGCAAAAGTTTGCTACTTAGCTAGCTATTTATTTATTTTTTTCAGTTGTTTCTTTTTCATTTCTAATATCAAGCATATTAAAAATATAATGCCTACTACATTTTTAGAAATATTTCTATTATTTTTTTAATTCCACTCCTTCTATGTATGCTGCAATTTATTATTGGTAAATAGATTATGACAAAAATATCATAATACCTCCAAGGCTGTTAGTCTAAAGCCAGAAATTCTCTACCAAAATTATGTTTCAAAGTCCAAATTCTAAAGTGTTTATGTTATACTTTTTCAAAAACAAGCAAAGAAACTGATTTCACAGGTAGTCATTCCAATCGCTAAAGAGAAGGCTCAAAATTATTTTGCGTAGCAAAAATATTATCTTTTATAGATTGAATGGTGGATCTTGGAAGCAAGCGCCGCAATCAGCTGTAGGCAAATGCAAGGAGCCACAAGAGGATGAGGAAGATGAAGGCCAGGCCTGCTTAGTGGTCCAGACTTGCTTTATGTTTTTGCAGTCAGCAAAGCTTTCAGTTTCAGGGAGGCTGTGTAGAGGTAAATGCAAAACCTGTGTCTGACCCACATATTTTTTAAATATGTTTTTCCTTCAGAGATAACCATGTCTTAGCTCTATTCAGATATTCAAACTCAAAATGACTTTCTCTCCTCCCTCCCCAACATGAAATAGTCAAAGCTCTGAAGAAATGTCAAATCACAGAGGGTCCACACATATAAAAAGTTGCTGCTTGCAAGTGTAAGGTGAATTTTCCTGATACCAACCCTCTCCTGCATTAGCATCTTTAGCATTTTTACTGAGCAAAAGCCAATACTACTTAAGTGAATGAAGGCTAGGTAAAACATCAGTCAGTTTTATTATCATATTATTTTATGTTTCCAAGGAGAATAAAGTTAATATTTGCCTTCTGTTAAGCATAAAACCAAAAATGTATGCTCTTTCCTAAGATCACAGAGAGCTCTGTTTGTGGTCAACAAAATATTGTGAGTGTTGTTGCCTAGCAACCTCCATGGGAGGAAAATTATATTCCTCTGCACCTTTTACACCAGAATGCAAGATTCTGGGATACCTGTAAAGCATTAGAAGCTACTGTGTTGCTTCTGTAAAATACACTGAACATCCACTAAAATCTTCTGCAGATTTCAGTTCACAATGATGATTACGATTGCTTATCGAGAAAGAAAAAATCAAATTCACCATGGTATGAAAATAATAAATCATTCGGAAAATATGATACAAATAATAACATCATTAGGCACAAGGGGAAAGAAAAGCATTTTAGTTCATGCTTAATTTTGCATTGCTATTCACTCATAATTATAGTTTATTTTGGGGGGCTTTTTTATAGATAAATATTGCTATCTTAAAGAGAGATTTTATTTTATTAAACTATTATATTTAACCACAGGAAGGAAATCGTATGTAAGCATCTCAGTGATATCAGTGCTGTTTTCTGTGTGAATGGAGTGTCCTCTCTAGCTCCAGACATTCTCAAACTGTCTCAACCAGAAGCTAACTACCTTCATTCTGGGCTTTTCTTTCCCTTTAGTTTTGTCTAAGACAAAAATCATTGGGTTCAAAAGGGCCTATTTTGGTGGAATCAGATTAAAAAGCTAGTCGTGCTATTTCAGGATAAAAAGTGGCATAAATGTTGGTTTTATCCTTTAAATTTGTTCAATCTCAAGTCAACCATAAATGAGTTCTCAATGGCAAAATACATGCCAAAATAAGCAACAATATTTGACAGTGGTCATGTTTATTTCTCATGTTATCCCATTCTGGTTAAAAATAAATATAATTTACAAAGCACTTTCTCTTTTGCTAAAGGTCATGCAAATTGAGACTGAAAATCAATCTAGAAAATAGTGACTGTGATGCTTTCTGTGGGAGAGCATTTTGAATTGTGAGTCTGCAGCAGGCCTCAGTATAAAAAAGCAAGAAGCAATAATAATTCTGAAAATGGACCTGAATTACCAATTTTAATATGGAACTTGCTTGTGAAAAACATTTTGCAGTCTCATGAGAACAGAGATATTAGGATTTCCATCTGACAAATATTTTCAATATACTTTATTAAACTTTGATAAAAGTTATGTAGCTGGTATAAGTGAAAATTGATGCTTGCTTTAAATCATCTTATCTTCCTTTAATGTACTTTGAATCAATCAAGCAAAATGCCATCAGACCTGCCAGATGAATGATAAAGGCACAATATTATTCTGTTATTCTATTTACTGTTAATTTATTGTTATTTACTAATTATTTTGTGATGTGCCAGAAAGGAAACAATGTTTCCTTTGTAAACATGTTGAGTTAGCAAAAACATCAGGAGAGCTTCTTTCTACTCATTATATAAATAGTCACTAGAATTTTAGAATCTAATGCGGAATCTGTTATATTTAAAAGTATTATGGCCAATAATATGAAACATTCTCTATTTCAATTTGCTTCCTCTGTTAGCCTCACTCATTTCTGTAAATGCTTATTGAGAGTCTTCTCAGCTAGTAGCCTTCTAAAATACTTCTAAAATACTGGGGCTATGATAAGATAATCTGTTTGCATTCTTCTATAAGGAATGTAAATTTTTTGGAAAAAATCTGCTAAATGTGAGTTGTTTTGTCTTAAATGGTTGTTTTAGATTGAAATAAGTCACTGTATGCATTTCTATTAACTGTAGAAAGAACAAGGATGGCTAGCTCAAACCACTCAAAACTGCATATTTATTGCAGGGTTATGACTATTTTGCATATGCAAACAAGGATAATGAATGATACATATTTTTAGTGGAAATTTATGGCTGCAAATAGAATTATTTTGTTAATTAGTGAGAAATAATTGGCATTTATTAACTCACCTATCTTATTCTAATCCTCATCTCATTTCCCTTGTCTAACTCAGCTCCTTGGGTAATTTTTAATTGGAGAAAATAATATATTTTCAGTCCAAAGCCTCTGATTTCCATACCAACTGTAACTGGTGAGACTCTGTTTGCCGGATAAACATTATCTGATGATAACAAGAGATTAAAAAAAAAGAATACCATGTAAAGTATTTCAGGGCATTGAAACATTAGAAACAAAATCAGCCCTAACCAGAGAGAAGGAGATCTGCCCCACCTGGGGAGAAGGAGCTTGACAGATTTGACATTTGGATGTTCTCAGAGTGGCCAGGGATTTGGGGCAGCTACCAGCTCTGAGTCTCTGAAAGTACGTTTTTCTACAGATTCCTGATTTTTATGGATTTTTGACAGTAAATGGAAATCATGCCTAGAATTTGTCTGAGGTTGAATTCCTCCAAAATATGTGAAAATAAAAATAAAGAGTTTAGAAATACCTTGCTCAATATTACAGCTGACAGGAGGTAAATTCTGTGTCTTAGATATGTCACACTGCTGACAAGAGCAAAAGGAAGCTTTCTCCCTTCCCCCACTGTGTATAGATTTCAGAATTTCTTTGAATTTTGGAAATATATTAATCCGTCATTGCCAAGAGTAAAATTCAACTCTATTTTATCATCTCTTCATTAAGCATAAGTTTATTTGCTCTTTTCAGTATAGCAAAGCTTCAGTAAGACAGGATAAACCTCAAACTGTGCCTATACCTCTAAGTAGCTGTAGAAGTGAGAGAAATTTTTCCATTTTCTTTTCTTTTTTATTTTTTTTTAAGAGAAAGAAAGATAAAAGAAATAGGTCACATCACCAGAGGTACCCAGACAGCAAAATCAGAGACAGAAAAATATTCAGTGCAGCTCCCCGCTGTCCTTTGAGATAAAACATATAGGGGGAATTCTACCCATTTTGCAATATACAAGAGAAGTTTCAAACGCCTGCCCATCGTCAGGGAAGAGTTGTTCCCATTGACTGTAAATAACCCTTCCCTCTTGGCAGTTCTGCTATTGCTGTAATACTGCCAGAAGATGTAGGCCTCAAGGTATCCACAGCACAGAATCAGTGAAATGTTTCATTGTGAATAATGTATTTTGGCAGATGCTTGATCTCATCTTTTAAAAGTAAAACTGAAACTAGACTTCCATAGAGTTCAGACATTTCATCTTTTTAAAGGGGCTTCTTTGACAAAGCAACACAGACTTGGCTATCCTGTGCCTGATTTTCTCCTACATCAAGATATTAAGCTGTGCAACTATGAGGAACATATACCTTTCAAAATCACACACCAGAAAAAAGAGGATGACTCTTAAAATCAGCTATCTGCAAATGTTACCTCCTTATGTCTCAGGTCTCATTGTGCCAACAAATAATCAAAATCAAAATGGACTATTTGCAAATATCGCCTCCTTACATTTTAGAACCTGGCTAGCTGTTCCAACCATTTTTGCTCCTTCTTTGTGATCTAAGAGCTTGAATGCAGGAATAAGACCTAAGGCAATAAGAATACTTTCAACAACTATGATAATTAAAAAAATCAGAAGTCATGTGAAGGCACACCTGAGATAAAAGAAAATGGAGAAAAGGAAGATGGAAGCTTGGACTCAGAACAAAACAGGAGGAAACTGTATCTATGTGTATGTGAACAGTGAAAAGAGAGAAAGAGAAATGGGAGAATGTAAAGAGGATGGGGCCAGACTCTTCTTGGTGGTGGCCAGTGGCAGAACAAGGGGTAATGAGTATAACTTAAAAAACAGGAAGTTTCATTTCCATATGAGGAAGTACTTCGTTACTGTGAGGGTGGCAGAGCCCTGGAACAGGCTGCCCAGAGAGGTTGTGGAGTCTCCTTCTCTGGAGATCTTCAAAATCCACCTGGATGCCACCCTGTGCCACGTGCTCTAGGAGTCCCTGTTTGAGTAGGGGGATTGATCTCTAGATGTCCCTTCTAAACTCAGCCATTTTGTGATTCTGTGAAAATCACAAAGAAATAAATATGATAGAAAAGAGGCCAAAAGAAAAAAAAAAAAGTATTGGTGGAGAAAATTTAAACTGCAAGCAAGAGAACTGTTCTATGAAACACGAAAACAGAGAAAGATACAACAGATTATATTTGTATATATACACACATGTACATATACACACACTTAAAAGTGCCAAGCAATTGAAAAAAAAAAAGAATTAAACATCAGAAAATGGGAAGATCCTGATAAATTGTATGAACTGACAAGTGATAAGAGAAAAATTAATATGAAGAAAGAGTTGGAATGCAAGAGGAAATAATTCAAATAAATTATTTATCAACTTTAATTATAGATTATTATTTACAGATTTTTGCATGCAGGGTATCTAATGTTTTCAGTTATGTAGCTTAAATTCCTGATTCCTCTAAAAGTAAGCAATATCTAAAAGTTGCACAGTAAATCATTTAATTCTCTTATTCCCTGGTTCTGAATAGTGTTTGGGTGGTGAATCAATTTGAAATGATTTTAGCAAATTGGAAAAGCAACAGCAGTAATTCTTAGGAGACCCATTTTGCATGTTGAAAATAAAATGAGGAATATATATGTTCAGTCTTTTCATTTATATACTTAAAGTTTTTACGCATTAGTTTGTATAAGTACCATATTCTCTTTTATTATTTCTGCTCCCTATGTTGTGACACATTCTCCTTACGGATAATTAAGCTTATCACTGATATATTCCTAGAAACATATATTAAACTTTTGGAATGGAACTCATCTTTAGATGGAAAATTCTAAGTTTAGAATTCTAAATTTTGTCTTTATATGAGTTAACTGTTTCCTCTCTCACTGAAGCAAATTGACCTATATTTAGGAGAGTCAATGGAGCCTAAAGATCACTTTAAAGTAGTCATCATAACAGATGAGTGAGATGACTTTTCTCTAGTTTCCTTTGGCTGTATTGTCAAGGCAGATCTCAATGACTACACAGAGTTACCTAGACTATACAAAGTTGCCTGTTACAGTCTGATGTGCCCTGAATTGGCCAAGACATCTGCATTTTATTAGCAGAAATGAGAACAGACCACAGGGAGACCAAAGCATCCCAGTCTGGCTTCTGGAGTCTTGCAGGTCATGCACATGAGCATCCCAAGTGATTCTACGTGTTCGCGGATAAGCAGCTTATGCTCTTAGTGCACCTGGAAACACCTGCTCAGAGATACCCTTAATATGCAAAATGGTGTTCCTTATTTTCAAGAGTTATAATGGACAGCCTGCACAAAAACTCTGATTTTAGCTTCAGAGTAGTGAATACAACAGTTCCAAAGAGTCAACTGATCTTCTGAGAGAAATCCTAATTTTCTCTCAGTTTACTTTAAATGTTGCTAGTTCACTTCCACCTTCTACTCACTGGATATCTACCTTCATGACTACTATGCAGTGCTGAACAGCAGAAAATCAGTTATACAACAGGCATCGTATTTATTTTTATGTACTCTGAACAGTGTTGTTGATGATCTGATCACTCTGAATAGTGAATAGGTGCATAAAAGCATGTTTCATGGGCAAAAAGGCATGCTGAATTTAGCATTTATTTAGAGCATTACCTCTATGAACACTGAACATTCACCCTAAAAATTAATCAAACATTTTATAACCTGAATGCAGCAATACAATCGGGATAGATTAAGTCTTGAAAATTGAAAAAATAGAAAGAAAAAAAAGACAGCGAGAGAATCTGTAGAGGAAATGATAATAAAGAAGCAAAATCACAGTCAGTGAAATACAATTAACTGAATATTTATAAGTCTTAAAGTATACCTTGGGCATAAAACTACTGACACTGGAAAATGAAATTGACTCTAGGAAGGTTAAGGTGGGAAATTTGGTTCTCAGTTACATTAGTCAATGATACTATTCATTGAAGCAGTCAACCTACCCTAGATTTGCGTGGATATAAATGAGGTCAAGCAGAACTAGTCAAAGAATGAACTTTTCAAAAAAGAAATATTACTTTAGATTTATTTTTAGACCAAATGGGAACTGAGAAAAAAACAAAATCAACTATTTTTTTTTTTTTTTACAAAACTGAAATGGACCAGGGAATATATATATCATTCATATATATATATGAATATATATATCTCAAATCCCTTCTCTTTCCTTCTTTTTTTTTAATTTTATTGGTATTATATTGGTATTATATTGGTATTATAAAGTATTGTGTTGCATTTTTTAAATGCACTTTAAAAAGTAAAATAATGCAAAATCTGCATCTCTTTTAGTTAATAATAATGCAAAATCTCCCGTTTTTAGTTAAACGGGAAACTAATGTGGCCTTCTGTGATAGACAACTATTTTGATCCTAGTGTACAAAATACTCAAAGATACCCCTTTTTTCCAACTTTAAATAAGTGAAATTTGTCTTTGCTGTAATATAACTCTTTGTTACTTAACTGAGGCATTTTTGCTGGATTCACACATGAATATTGAATTTTTAAGCAGTGCCCATCCCTTTTCTCCATTAGAAAATGTGGACAAAGTTTGGGACAGATTTTTTTAAATGATATGGATTTAAAATTCAGTTCATCAAAATACAGCAGTAGGACATCTGTTGAGCATCAGGAGCTCTTCTCCATACAAATGAAGCAATGTGTAACTTGCACTGTGGAGCTAATCATTAGGAATTCATCTGAAATTCCTCAATCCATGGATGCTGATCTGATAGCTCAATAATTCAGTACCTAAGAATAGGATTATATTAGATTTTTTTTTTAAAGTAGTCTTCATGATCACAGAGGGATAGTTTTAGGCCTTCATAACAGGCAGATAGGTAAGAAACTTCATTCAGACTACTAATCTGGACAATTACAGAAGAGTTTTTGAGTAAAATGATCTTATCTTATTCTATTCAATTTTAAGAGCTTTTGCAATCAGTACAGCCTAAATTTGGCATCAATGTATGAATGAGCTATAAATACTGGATGATTTACTTTCATCAAATGGTTTTAGGTCTCTACGGAATAAAATTCGGTGTGGTTTGAATTGGAGGAACTAAATACACCTGCATTTAATCAACTTCTATAGGCTTCCCACAAAAAGTAACTGGTTATGCAAAAAAAAAAAAAAAAAAAATGGTCAGTGGTGTCCTGCAGGGGTCAGTACTGGGCCCGGTGAAGTTCAACTTTTTCATCAATGACATGGACAAGGGCACAGAGTGCACCCTCAGCAAGTTTGCAGATGACACCAAGTTGGGAGGAGTGGCCCACACTCCCGAGGGCAGTGCTGTCATTCAGAGAGGCCTAGACAGGATGGAGAGTTGGGCAGAGAGGAACCTCACAAGGTTCCACATGGACAAGTGCAGGATCCTGCATGTGGGGAGGAATAACCCCAGGCACCAGGACAGATCAGGGGTTGACCTGCTGGAAAGGAGCTCTGCGGAGCTCCTGGTTGACAACAGGTTAACCATGAGGCAGCAATGCGCCCTCGTGGCCAAGAAGGCCAATGGGATCCTGGCTGCATCAGGAGGAGCGTTGCCAACAGGTCGAGGGAGGGGAACCTGCCCCTGTTGTCAGCTCTGGTGAGGCCACATCTGGAGTATTGGGTGCAGTTCTGTGCTCCCCAGGACAAGAGGGATGGGGAGCTTCTAGGGAGAGTCAAGCGTAGGGCTATGAGTAAGGGTAAGGGACTGGAGCATTTGTCATATGAGGAAAGACTTAACGAGCTGGGCCTGTTTAGTCTAGAGAAGACCGAGAGGAGATCTGATCAATGTGTATAAGTACCTGAGGGTGAATGTAGGGAGGATGGGTCCAAACTCTTCTCGGTGCTGGCCAGTGATAGGACAAGGGGCAATCGATACAAGTTGAAACGCAGGAAGTTCCATTTCCATGTGAGGAAGAACTTTACTGTGAGGGTGACAGAGCCCTGGAACAGGCTGCACAGATTGTGGAGTCTCTTTGGAGATCTTCCAAACCTCCCTGGATGTCACCCCATGCCACATGCTCTGGGTGTCCCTGCTGGAGCAGAGGTATTGGACTAGATGATCTCTAGCGGACCCTTCTGACCTTAACTGTTCTGTGATTTTGTGATTCTGTGAAATTATTAGCTGCTCAACACCCTACTCTCCTTCCTTGAAAGTGATTTCTTGTTAATCTTTCTTTCCCTTCAGTGTCGATGAAGCTTGACATCTCCTCAGCAAAGATACTGTATTGGAAACTGCAGAGAGAACTAATATGAAAAGGAGTGTCTGTCCCTGATCATTCATTTGTAGGTTATAAGAAGACAATACTTGTGATGTGGAGGCATTTTCTCAGTCCTGTTTTATGGAATATATAATCAACAAAAATGTTTCTAAATTTTTGCTCTATTCCTGGGGACACACTAATCTAAGATAGCTTAGTAACTTGGTAAAGATCTGCCAATCTGGTAAAAACAAAACTTTAGTGCATGGATGTTCTGTAATAATGAGGAATATTTTGAGGAATATTACACACACATTCATTAATACAAACATTGCCTCCATTTTAGCCAATGACCAGAAAAGTACATTAGTGGACTCAGTTTAGTCACATTTTATCTCTGGCCATAAAGATAATTTAGCTGCTCAAAAGACATGCAAAAATCAAAAGTATATATTTTGAAAGAGCAACAATACAAACAATTCATCAAACAATACAAACAATTCATCAAACAATTTTATGGAGGACTTGGGATTTAAAGGAGCAAGGGAGGAGGGGAATCTCTGGAACACATCTCTGGAATTATCAAACATCCCAAAAAAATCCTAGAGCTACTATAACTTTCTTTTTCCTCTCCTACTTCTATTTAGGACAAGGGACTCATATTTTCACTCACTTCTCCTTTTCTCTGTATTAACTTTGAGCACATGCAAAAGCTCTGTCAGCAGTGAGAAATAGACCTAACACAGAGCCTACTTTATTTAATCTTCCTTATTACTTTCAGAAAACAAATCTGAAAGATCACTATAATGTTTTCTATTTTTTTTGCTGTCAGAACAAAAGGACTTAATATATACACTTGCTAAACATATTATTCTGTAATAAAATCCTACATTATTATGGCAAAAGTAATATTGAGTAATAATCTTTTTTTTTTTTGTCATTATCTTTACTTAAGCTTTTAATTTACTTCAATTTTCTTCCTTTAACTTTTGACTTTTTTTTTTTTTTTTTTTGGTTATTAGTATTGCATAGTTCTTGTCTACTGTAGTTTTTCTCTGTGCCATTCTACTACTCTTCATCATCATTGTTATAATCTCATCATTGTCTGAATTTTGCTTTCTTTGGGATATAAAGTGTTTTAGGAACAAGCAAATGAATTTCAGGTGTAGAACTCCTAATATACCTCTTTGGGACAAAATTAATAAATGAGAGAAGAGTTTAGGAGCACTTTTTAATTGAAAGTAAGAGTAAAATGGTTAGTCATGAATGTGACTAGTCATAATGTAATATAAATTTTGGAATTTATAAGCACAGAGTTTTCTTGTCTGAAGAAAATTAAATTGAAGTAACAAAAGATGTGACTATATACTAAACAACTCCTTGGTTATATCATTCAAAAGACAGGTAGTGCTAATCTGCTTTCTCTTAATCTCTGAGGAAAAGAGAGGAAGGGGCATCCATACAGAAATTTAATACATTTTAACCAATGTTTTAGAATTTATACCATTAATTCAATTGGCAGAGCTATCTTAACTGTAGAATAGACATAAGTAGAATCATCAAGAGTACTGAAAGTTTTACTGAGATTCATTGACATAGAAGATTTTAAAGAATCTCCTGATGAGAGATATTACTATTTCAGGTCATTTTACTAGGAAAAGGACAGTCCCAGCACTATTAAAAGAAATCTTATCAACCAAAAATACTTACTTTGAGAAAGATGGTTCATTCAAGAACACCTTTTTGATGAACTATGCTGGAAGATAGAATGCTGGCTACACTGAAGAGTGTATGAACTTGAGAGAGCAATTATTATTTTTATTTTAATCACTTTATCTTTGATTTTAATAAAATTCTTTTACCGTTTCTTCAATACCAGAAAAAAATTTTTGCTTTGTTGGGGGAAACCAGATGAAAAACAACAACTATGGCATCATAAAAATGATAGACAAGTGTCTGCGGAAAGAGGAGTGAATCGTGAAAACAATTTTAAGTGCTAATTTAGAAATGTAATCAAAAAACAATTAAAAATTTGCATACCTGAGAGATGATAAGGAGTATGAAACTGAATAATTCCATAAAACCAACAAGAGTACTTTAAAGGGAGAGTAGAGAAATCAAAGGCATTTCTCTTTATTCCCTTTTGTCCTCAAGTTGCTTCTTGCACGCAGCAAAGAAAGTATGCAAACTTCTAAAAGCTAAATGGTGCAGATTGACTATTCCTGTACATTTATCATGCTCAAGATGTACTTGAAGATGTTAAACTGTTTTGTTAAGGAAGCTGTAGACTAGTTGAAGCTTTGAAGTTTCCACTAGTTAGGATATAATATAGTAGCTTAAGACATACAGTAGACACCATACTTAAGGGACTTTAAAGGCAGAAGGGAGTGATGAAAATGGCAAAGGCAATATAGTAAAGAACAAGTGAAAAAAAGCTGAGTCCTCTTGAGCCTTATATGACTGCACATTTCCAAGCAGGCTTTATTAACAAAAAGTACAATAAATATGTAGTTTAAAGAGCATTTTTATTTACAATATGCTAATTTGGGGGTGTTTTGAAACTAATTTGCTTGTGACCTGGGTTATATGTTTCACTATGTAATGTTTTGGTAACTTCAATCTGTTATTAGAAACATGTTTTTAAATAAGTAATCTTTTGTGCTTAAATCTTGTTGAATGGTATAGTTAGCTCTGTGGTATGATACATGTGCTATGTGTACTTTTCCAATATAGAGAATCTGTAACTTAATAGTGGGCTATGATTTTCTCAGCAGAGCTACCTGCGCCTCTTTAGCAACTGCATAATAGCAAGGCAGATCCCAAGGCTGTGAGTAATCACTGCAAACAAGGGCATTTTTCAAAGATTAGGAAGATTTTTGCAGTGTCAGCAGCTAACTGTATACCTCAAAGTTTCTCTCAAGCTTACTTACACAAGAAAAAATTGTTTCAGAAAATGTTACTGAGTGATCTTACTTTTCAAGGAAAAGAAGGAATAAAAATAGATTATTTTTCATTAGGAAATTAAAAATTTCCCTAGCTAAATGAAGTCAATAATAAACATTCTGAGCATCCTACTTATTTTAGCTCCACCATTTGTACTGTAATTCAATGACTGACACTAAATGAGAACTCCATCTTTGGTTCCTCCAACCTCAAGGCTGGTTGTTGATGCTGATTTTGTACTCTGTTAACTTTTGACCTCAAGAAAAGTTTGAGGGTAGCAGATTAAATTATTGGTTGTTAATATTTTTTCAAAGCAAAGACACAAAGCAGAGTGTATTTTATTTATTTATTTATTTTTGCTAAAATCATAATGTGTTTGATTAGGAAAATTATGCTAATCATTAGCAAAATATAAACTTGATGAGAAAGAGAAGAGAAAATAATCTGGAAATAATATAGTTTCTTCTCTTCTATGTGTCTAAAAAAGTCCATGGGGAGGGAGAAAGAGAGAATCTTTAGTAGGAGGACTAAATAATAAGAAAAAGAGGTTGATTAACTAAAGTAACTTTTAGCTTTATTTTTTATGGCTTTATTACTTCTAACTTTAAAAAAAAAAAAAAAAAAAAAAAAAAAAAAAAAAAAAAAAACCTTCCTGTTTGCTCTACATTTTCCCCTTTAATTATAAAAACATTACATAATATTTTTTTGTTGTTGTTGCTGTTTGGGAGGGGTATATGAACAAGCGTGCTTACATGTCCTCTCACCTATTCCCAGTAACTAAGACAGAAAGATTTCTGCCAGAGATTTGCTTCCTCGCTTTCTTACCAGTTAGTTACAGTCATTTCTTTACCATTGTTGATGTTCTGTCTTCGCCCTGCATTTTGCTCTCAGTGAGGCTGTTGCTGCAGAGTCCATCCTCCTGTGAGAGCAGCTCAGTGAACAGGATATCAGCACGAAAATAGAGAACCTACAATCCTCAGCCACCATCAGTTCAAACATGGCATTTGATCTCATCTCCAAGAGGTTTAAGAGTATCATCTTTTTTTTTAATGCATATATTGAGGTGTTGTTTTATTATGTAGGTATCATTTTCCTTTGGGTCCCATGATAGAATCACATACTATTGATTACTGTTAATACATAACGGCATTGAACCAGTTCTTCATTCCTGGACAAGAAAATAAAGAGACATGAAGAGAGACATAATCATCAGCCTTGACTTAACCTACTGAGATTCACCTATCTGAATTCCTGGTAAAGGCAGAGAAAATATTATTCTGAAATGTGAAATAAAGCTGAATTTAGATACTTTCTCTCCTCTTTTGGAATGATTCTTTCCCTGTATGTAGAGGGAGCCTGGTGTTCCTGGACTTAGTGTGATCAATTTTGAATGTTAATTTCCCCCCTTTCCAGTTCCTGGAAAATAGTTATCATAAAAAAAAGGATCATTCCGAAACAAATCCATCGATGTTTGTATTTAGTAACTGGATTTAAACTCGTATTTCCCTTATAGGTTTTTTCAAATGGATCTAAATAAAATATGAATGATTAGTATTTATCCTGAGTTCTCAATCACAACTCTTGAGCGTCTAATCAAGAGTTTTAAGGGAGATTCTATACAAAAAGGGCTAAAATAACCATTTTAAGACTTACACATGAAAGTAATTATTGTATTTATTATTATCCTAATAATATAAAATGATCAGGTTATGTTAAAGGGAATCTTATGAAGCAATTCATCTGTACTGAAGTAGAAATGCCTCTGGTTCTCCCTACATAACCTTCATCAAAGTATTCCATCCTCTAACTAAATCATCATCGTAAAGGTGACTAAAATGAAAGGAAACAATAATCTTTGCAGTCAGTGATAAAGATTTATAACCTGTTTTTCAATTTCTGTTGCTGCCCCAAAGTCATTCAGAATAGATCCAGGGAAATTTTATTCGTTCTATCAATGTGAGCAAAGGATGTGACCTCCTACAAAGCAGGTAATTTGTGCTTAATGTAGTAGTATAAACATTTATCAATCTGGCATTCGTTCATTGTGTAGGGTTGTGTGTATTCCCTCTTTTGTTGTTGTTACTTGGAGGCCTTCTCAACTAAACTGAATTAACTTCTAATTTGTGCTTTTCTGTAAGGCTGGTGATACAGAAGAGTAATTAAAAATACAGATTCCTCATCGCTATAGTATATGACCTAAATTTTTGTAACATCAAAATATATGGCATACCAAGGAAGGGATCCTTAGTTTAACTAAAAGCTGTATTATTTCATCCATTGTGTTACAAGAATCACTTCCTGTTTTTTTTACTTTTTTTTTCCGAATAAATCTCAAATTTTTAAAGGGCAAGAAGAGAAAGTCTAACTACATTCCAGGGCAAACATAAGTTGCAAATAACAGAAATAGACAAGAAAAAAGCACAGAAAACATAATAGTTCATTTAAATTCTTAATGTAACCAAATACTTAAACACCTGAGAATATAAAGAAGCCCATTTACATCAGTAGAACTACTCATCTGCTTCAAGTTAAACGTGTGTTTACAAACTTTGTTGGACTAGGACCTGAATAAAGTAACTGCTATACTTCCATCCTTTTTACATGCTAGGGCGCCAAACAAAGAAGAACATGTCTTAGTGATTCAAAATGTTTTTCCTTCAATTTTAAGAGTATCATCTGGAAGGTGGTATCATCCATCATAGTTATTTTCTCTAACAAAATTATTTTTTAATTCTTAAGCCTCAGTGTCATAGGGAATACTACAGCCTGTTGGTTGTCTCTTAGAAAAAAACTTGTAATTAGACATGCTAAATTTCTTACTGTAGCAGACAATCATCCAATCACCTAGCACAATTCTAATGAAGCGATAGAGCTGTGAAGATTTACCCCAGCTGAGGATTTTGCAAGCAATGGATTATGAAGCTGTTCCACGCACTGCAATTTTAGAATCAAATTTTTGAAATAATTTTGAGCATGTTTAGCTGTAGATACATAATAATACAGGTTTGCATTTATGCAAATTAATAAATATGAAGGAAAAGTTTAAATATTCCAGCAAATTTATTATATATCTTGTATTGCAGAAGAAAACTGGTCTGCCATTTAAAGTCTCAAAAATGGTTGCTAACAACTTATTAACATTTTACAATATGTATCAGTTTACGTAAACTTAGTCAAAAATCTAGTATCCAAGCTTTAGGAATATCATTCAAAGCAAACCACTGGGTCCTACCTATTCCAAATTACTATAGTCCATTTGCTATTTGGAAAGCATAGCAGAGTGTAACTGGATGCAATACCCAGTGACATTTTAGTGAAACACTTACATGATGAAGTGAAATGAAACTGAAGTATTATTTGAATGGAAACACAAGCATAACAGTCTTTTCACTAACAGTCTTAGACCTTCCAAGGAAAAAACCTATAGAGAATATTGACTCTGTGGAGTTAAATTATAAATAAGGTCTGGAAGACACTTATTTTAAGTGAGTAGAATAAATCTTTCACAATAATACCTCCTACCTCAGTCGTGATTTAGCTCCACTTGCCTTTAATATGTTCACATTCTAGCATTAATCACCTACAGATCAAGGAAAGTAAAAAGATATTGAATGTGTTTGCTGACCTCCAATTTGTATTTGACAGTGACAGAAAAGATCAATCTGTCAGACATCAATGTTGCCTATTTTCACTTTGTTCATTAAAACACTCAGGAGAAGAAAATTGAAAATTTATCTTCACAAGGAAGCCAGTGACATGAGAACACTCAACAAGAGACCTTCAAACTTCTATTCGCATATGAGTTTTTGTTATTATTATTGTTTACCTAATAGGACTTTCCCTTTAATTAACTGCATCATCAAAATTATATATCTGGATGGTATAAAATGCTTACATAAGGCTTAAAAATTCCTTAAAAATAACCTCCTGGTTGTAGTGACTTATGTCAAAGAAAAGTGATTAAAATCAAATATTTTACCATATCCAAATTCCCTTTGAACAATCAAAGCCATAAAACAGCTCAGAATAAATTTCTGTTGCACAACATTAAAGTAAATCAACAACTGTATAAAATATCTTGCAGCTGCAGAGTAGAAGTCCTAGTTACCAAAAGCAAATGGAAGACAAAAGGCCAATAAATGTCACTAATAAGCTAGTATATAGTACTAAGACAGTGATACTCATACTGTAGGGATTTCAGCACAGACATTAGTTGTGTCTTCAGTAGAGCATTGCTGACATTTGTTATATCAGTCCTCATACAGTATTGCTAGGCAAAAATCTCACTTTAAGAATGATAAGTGATGCATTAAATTCTATTCCACATCTCTGGCTCCCTATTAAACATTGTGCTAACAAGTGTCAAACAGGAAGGATCCATTTTATAGAAGCATCAAAAAATTATGACAACTTTGTAGACCTTAAGGACATTAATGATACATCAAGCCATCCAAAAATCTAGCAAACTTCCTAATATATCCTGAGATCTTTCAACAGAACACAGAAAATCTTGAATGACAAAAACTGACTAGAAACATTTGTTGAAAACATGATTTGATATTCCAAACAAGGACCCTTATGGTTTCAACAGAATTAGTATAAAGATTCAGTTTTTCTTTATGTTGTTGGGCTATACTCAGTCTTGTCCTAGCAGTTCACAGAAGACATAAATATCTTTTGCAGTAAGAGAGATACACAATTTTCTGTATTGTATCTCTGGAAAATTGAGATTATCATTCATACTTGAGTATATATTTACTGCAAAAAAGCTAAAATGAATTCATCAATGCACCTCTAGCTCTGTTGAATAGTTCTACAGCAAGAATGTGAATTTATGTTGCTCCTCAGAATGCCATATTCAAGAGAATGAAAGGTAAGAGAGCGCCAAGACACAAGAGTAATCCAAAATTGCTCAAACAGGTTATCTAGATGTATGATATTAGGTACATATACAACATCCACAAGAATGGAGCCTTCATTATAAGCATTGAGCCTTAAATTTTAAATGCAAGGGGGACTATAGTATCTAAAGTCTGCATTATTACTAGACTTTTCAATATTCTATATTTTGTTGTTAGGTTGTTGCTGTATTTCCTTACAGATTACTATGGCTGTAATGATGAAAAATTGTCCCTAGCAAATCAAATTTGAGAAAGTTAACAAAATCAAAGGTAATTCTGTTCATTATTACCTTTGAAGGACTATATAACACTTCTGACAGTTATTGCAAAGAATGTGAAATGTCATAAACCTCTTATCATGACAATGATTTTCATAGCAATTGAAAACAGTATGAACTCAGCACGTTGTTTATGCTTCAGAACAAGTTAATTCAGCACCATTTTTAATGACTGATGTTCTTTGTAGAAGGAAGTTTACCCACACCTGAAGGTTTGTTTAAGTCAGCTTTTACCTGTGGCTAAAACATATCTTTGACTAACCATACCATGCACAGCAACGCTGGATTTTACCAAGGAAATTGGTGAAGCTCACAGATGCCAATGAAATGTAAGCTTATTATTTAAGTAAACTACAGCAGTATTTAAGACAATATATCATGGTTAATTGACTGGTCCTTCTTTAAGTTGCTTCTAACACTAGCTTTTTGAATTTGTCACTCAAACAGCATATTTATGATTCTGTCTTTGAAAGAAACAAAAGTTATTGGGAGGGAGTATCATCTAGAGTGAATTGAGCATAGAATGTGGTGTGCTTTTTCTTATTTGCAGATACACCATGGCTTTGTTTTATGAGTTTAACAATAAAACAAACAATACTCACAATGCCTTTGCTCTCCTGCTTTATCTGCTTTGCTTTAAAAAGATTCTACTCTTCTGTAATGTTCAAGAAAACAAACATAAAAACCTTTATCATCATTTCCCAAAACTCACCTTGAATGAAACTGACCCCTTCTTTTCACTACTGCTGAATGCTACTGGGAGGAGTGCTGAAATCCTACATGTTCTTCTCCGATTTGTGCATTTCTGGTACAAGTTTCATATTACGCTGTTAATGTTTATATAGAATGTTAAGGAATCACAGTAGGCTCTTTATCTGAACTGAAACAGTCACTTTTTTTTTTTAAATAAAATATGTTGATCCTTCTGAAAGGCATTCATAGATCCTAAGCATACAAAAACTGCCCTCTACCACATCCATCACTCATCCACAGCTGGAACTATATTACTTTTAGTGCCTTTAGAAATTCACCATATAATTTTATCTTTAAACATAGATGTTGTTATAAGTATTTAAGCTATTTAACACTTTTCTGGATTTCACATATCAAGAAAAGTGTATTTGTCAATTGAACATATTTTTAGCTTAGTAGTCACGAGTCACAAGTATTGCAGATCAATGTGATTAATGACATGCAGTTCAGATCTCTGATTGCAGCCTCTGTAGACATATCTAGCACCTGACTTACCCTATGGGCTAATGAAACTATACCAATGATCATATAAATGCTAGTATGTGGTAAAAGGAACCCAAATTATACCCTAGGATTAGGTACTTTGCCCTGACTGCTGTTCAGCAATGGCTTCTCAAAATAACATCTATATTATCTGGTTTAAGTCTATTCTTCTCAAGACTGCACTCCACTTTTGAGCTGTACGATGAAAAAAGCTTCAACAAACGAAAGGAGATGTTTTTAGGGCAAGAAATGACAACTTACTGGTTCAAATAAGAGCTATAATGAGGCCTTAAAAAAAAAAAAAAAAAAAAAAGAGGAGGTTGGAATCTCTAAGTTGATAGATTTGCTGAGAAAGCTTTGTGACTTTGCCACTAAGGAGCAAATCTGACTAGCTTAATGCACCAAAAAAGAAAATCCTCTCCTTATTTCAAGTAATTTAAATTTAAACATTCAGCATGACAGAGCCATGAGGTATTTGCCTCTCTCTTACTCCCTCTCCAATGCATAGTATGCTTGGTTCTGGTCTGCAGAGTTCACATTTTAAACTTGGCTAAGCTAAGCAGAGAATAGGTGGCTCTACTCTAAGTCTTTAAATTAGAATATATCTCCTCAGTTGAAACACTTTTTCTTTCACTTTATTCTGGAACAGAATAAGAGGTGGCAAAGACATTATCATAACTGTCAGAGTCAGGATGATTTATTTTTATTCTTCCAGTGGAAAGTTCCAAACCCAAGAGAAAATTTCCACAGTCTCTCCAATTAAAGACTATTTTGCAGTGTTTATATCAGGAAAAAAAAAAAAAAAAAAAAAAAAAAAAAAAAAACAGTGTTAGTGTAGAAAAATTTACCATTCTTTCAAAAAATATTCAGAGTGTAATGTAATTTTTTTTTATGCTGCATATATCAGTTCCAGTAATGACTTTCAACCCACAAGTGTAATTTACAGAGTGGAAGAAAATGATGGAGATTTTTTGTAAAATCAAACTTAAGTGCAGTTTGTAGTCCTACTGGAATATGCTGGCTAAAGAAAAAAAAAATATAGCCAATATATTTCTCTTTTTAAAACTTTATATAACAATGATTATTTTTTCTTTTTTAAAGTAGCTTTTCCTATTCCTAAAATATCATTTTCTCTACATACTAAAAAAACATTGTTCTAATTTGTTCTAATTACAACATTGTGTGTTCTCTCAACAAGAAAAAGTATTCCAGAAATACATTTTTATGCATTTTTCATAAATTTTATAAATTTATCAGTTCAAAAACTTGATAGATTAAAACATTACCTTCTTACAGAAGCATTTGTGTTGTAAACTCTAGGGATATGACTGAATATAAAAAACAAGATTGCGAGTGAGTTTTGCATAAAAAAAAGGATTTAGGGGCTTATCAATCATAAAATACCTCTACCTCTATTCATAAAAATATTTCTACTATTTATTAAAGGAAATTAAGTTAAATAAATCTGATAACAAATGAAAATGGAAAGTTGAGGAAACTGATGAAAATTAGTCTTAGAGAATATTTCATATTTTAAACAAAATTCTAAACTTTAGAAGCTTCTAAAACCTCAGATAAAAAAAAAGCTTTTTTTCTATAAAAGTGAACATATACATGAAGCAGTGTGTGCACACATATGTAAATTTATATATTTTTTTAAACTATCTGTCTCTATTCTTATATGTGTATCAAAAAGACTATTTGAATCCTGTTAAAAGCTTTAAGAAACTCCAAATATTAAAGGGTGGGTTAGAGATTAGGAAAGCCTTTCAAAGATGATTAAGGACCAACAGTACTTACTCTTCAAGTCTGAAACCTTTCTGCGACCAAGGGCTTAAGAACAAACAGAATTTTACTGTTGTGAGAGCTGCATAAATATAATCCTAAAACTTCTCTACACCAAAATCACTGAAAAGTGTCCTCAGATGGATTCTGTGTCTTAAAACCACATCCAAGCTTTGGAGTAAAAACAAGATGGACAAATGGCATAAACATTAGATGATAGAAATAATCTAGATTTTGCATACCCATATAGAAATAATTTTTATATATTTAATTACATATACATATTTATACACATGTACACAAACATAAATACATCTCTTTTGACATTGTATATATATATACGTATTTATATATATACATTTTAAGTATTTTATTTATTTAGAAAGGAAAAAAAACCACTAATCTCAAAGAGTAGTAAGTGTTATTCACCTAACACATTTTCAAAACACATTACTTAATATATATTTTCTCAAAATTATAGTTTAGGTGAGAAATATATAATGGAGGTGACAAGTTACAACTGGAAAAAAAGAAGACTAAAGCCCCATATGTAAAATCTTTAGCAATACAAAACTGTGTGTGAAATTATGAACCTGAGTCTTCTGTAATTTTACATGCAATACATGTGCAATACGTAAAATGTGCAAAGTGAGTGAGCAATATTTCACATTCATTTTCAACCTACGCTCAGTGGTGACCCCACACATTAATATACTTCTACCTTCACATCATTTTCTACTTTATTTTCCTTTTTTTAAATGTAGTTTCCACTTCATTGATCATATATATGCAGTAAAGCCTGGAGTATATTATGTCACTACAAACAAAAGCTGACTGCCTGAGATTTTATTTCATGAGAGAGAATGAAAAATGCAAAAACAAGTCTCCTGCAGGCTGTTTAGTATTCCTTATTTATAATCTTACTCTTCCACATAAATAATGTATATAGTTCTAGTTATGACTGAGTGTAAACTGGTTTAAATATTCTAAGATAAATGCATGACAGTTTCATCTACCTTATTATCTGTCACACAAGGAAAATAAACTGTCATGGTGTATACACATATTAATGTAATATAATAGCATAAAGATGTGTTATATATTCCTAAAATATTAACTATGAGTACAAATAATGAGTATTTAATTGTATTTTTAAGTTGTGATATTGTGAGATTATCTGAGTTTGATTGTAGACAAAGATAGATGGTATTGCATTTAATTATGCTAGACTATTTTACATCAGTTCTATTAGTATTCCTTGTAGAACATTAAAAAATGCCAGAGTTTGTTGCTTGACAACAAGAAACATGATTAAACTGCAGGTTACATTTAATTTCAAGAAGGATACTACTCAATTACAGTCATTTTCAAGGAGCAGCAAATACAAAGGGTCAAGGTTACAACCCAGGTAGTTATTATACTTACAAGTAAGACAGCAACAATTGTTCCTCCTATATTGTATATGTTCTTCTCACACTCAGCAAGCTGAATTACAGTGCATATCTAGAATGAAGTGTTACAGGATAATTTACATGACAAGGTCTTGCACTACTGAAGAAGTTATTAAAGAACCTCATAAACTTCCCTTCTGAAAGATATATGGAGCAGTCCATCGTTGATAAAGAGCTGGGATTGAAATATCTATATGCATCCTGATCCCTGATCTCTGGACAAGCTGTTACTTATAATGTGCAGATAATATTTCTCTCTACTTACATTGCAGTGCAAGTCGTTAAACAGAATAGATATTATACACTGCCAATCTTTGAATACCATGTGAAAAATATACGAGCCTTTGTAAAGCTATACTATTTAGGAAGCATTGTATTTTAATATGCCAGTCCTGTAGATTCATGTAGATTCAAAGTTAGATGGCTAGATGGTTAGATGGCTAACTTTATCTTTAGAATTTAATGATAACAGGGCAACTTACTTTTTAACACTATTTTACATTTTGTCTTCAATCCTTTACTGTTCGAAGTATTTGAATTATTCATGGTCTTAATTGCCTTCATGAAAACTTGTAAAGGGAATTAAATTTTAAAATAATCGGTTTCACAGAATATTTAATAAAAAGCCCTGGGTTGATTAGGAAGCATTTCTGAGAGTTATATATGAAAAGCCAGGGAGTTTTGAATGTAAGGATGTGTCACGTTTATTTTTACACAAGTACATAATTGTATGCATTTGGCATCACAGAAATAACCATCTATCTATTGAATAAATAGACACCCAGACCAAATGACTTCTCTTTGGAAAGAGTCATAACAAAATCTCTAATACATTACTCTTACCCTGTGCTCTTGGCATTAGATATTCATACGTTTGTTACTGTGATGAAAAATACACTGTAGTAATAGGCTAATAAAACAAACATTTGAAGTTCTACCTTATCCTGCCTGGTGTAAGTGTATAGCTTGAAGGACACGAAGGTATAATGTGTTAAACACTTCATTCAGTTGCCTCTCTCTCATCACTGGAAATAAAGAGTTGAAAATTAAGAGCTTAGTTGACCATTACAAGGGAGCTGGGAGAAACGTCTTTGTCCAGAGAAGCTTTAAACCTCAAGCAAGAATTAAATTCGTATATTTGGATCTAAAGTAAGACTTCAGCTGTCAGGTACTAAACCATATATTTATTGACTTGAATGAAGATAGTGAAATATTGAATAGTGAGACTTTTTTATTAGAAGTTCTTGTTAACACACATAGTCACATTACTTGATTTATACACAGGGAGCATCATAGGAATTTGGCCAATACTTCTAGTCTATAGCTCATATTCCATCAGTTATTATTTTTATTTTACAAATTCCCATGTATTTTCAACTGTCTAAGATTAATATCAAAAATATTTAGGCTACCTAAACATCCCTAAACTTCTCAGCATCTGTGTTAAGTATTTAAAAATATTACCTGTTTAATCAGAGATTAAATAAAAAAGAAAAACAACAATGATCAACATATCAAGCTAAAATTTGTAGCAATTGAATCCATCATTTTTTTTTTTTTTCAGGGTTGGCACATACCTACAGGTGAGTTATCTGTGAGTTATCTAGCTGCAGAGTTTAAGCAGTTTTCGGTAACTTCACATAGATTGAAATCATTCAGACCACATTTATTTCAGCACATAAATCTCTCCCCACCATGGAGAGAAAAGAATAGATGCATCTGAAATATAAGACTTTTTCTGCCATAGAATTGTCCCTTTGGAAAGTTTATTCAATATGATAAACTCATTCATCAAGAAGTCTTGGAGTTTGAGCTATTAGTGAAGTGTGAAATACTCACATAAAACTGAGTTATAAGTAGCTATCCTTTCCAACTGTGACAGAGGATACAACAGAAAAGAATATTATATGGGTCTCAAATGCTATTTTAGATACATTTAAATTTTATTCTAAAAAGAACGTCAGGATATAGGATTAATGAAGAGGGGCAATTTCATGTTTATTTTCACACTTACTTCCTTAATTGCATGTATGTGGCTATTCTCTTTAACAGGAATGAGACAGAAGTGCTTTAAACTATTTAGTATCAGCTTAAGACCTTTCATCAGTAACAAGATACATGCAGACTAATTTTCAACTACATTATTTTGAAAGGTTTTGTATATTGCGTTTTTTTGTTTCTCACTCCCCCCCACAAAAAACAGTCAAACAACCTAAAGAGGTTTACCTGACAAGTCCTAATTAAATCCAAGTATCTGTGTTTCCTTAGTAACCACTCATAGCATCACTAGTACTCAAGAGAGAGCAGCAGGTGCAAACAACCATAAAAATGAAAAATCTTACTTTGCCAATTACTTATTGAAATATTAGATTTAAAGTAGTCAATATAGGCTTCCTACTGCTTTTCATTGCTTTTTGGATATAATATTGTACCAATCTTTTAAATAATTATGCAGTATTGAAAGTCAATTTAATAGTGTTTTTATTTCTTCGGAATTCTGCTTTCGTATATAGCATACTTGCATCTGTTTCTTGTGATTAAGATAAAATTACATGTTTCAGAATGAACTTCATACCCTTGAAAACTGTCCTGGTATTCTCCACTAGCCTTTTTTCTTGTGTATTTTTGAGAATTGTAGACTGCTGTATGCAAGTATACACATTGTTGTACAAACTGAAGAGACAGAATCTACATCAGTTTTACAAAGCAAAGTAAATTCAGGTTGGTAAGACCAAATTGTACAATCAAAGTGAATTAAAAATGCAAATGTGTGAACCAAGACTGTTTGTATTTTAACAGTAATAAGATTTTTATCATGCTTTATTTCATATTGATATTATAATTTTAAATAAGAATTATTCATCTTTGATGAAAATAAGTTAGCTTACTTCAAAAGAGCATCTTCAAAAAATAGGGTTATCCAGCAGGGTCAATTGGATGAGATTGAAAGAATCAAGCTCATCTACTGCTTCACTGACTCTGCTTGAGGGATGAATATGACTCAAACATAAAGAGACAACCAGACTTAGACAAGGCATTTAACCAGAGATGATAGCTTCTTTGGTCTTAGATTCTTAAATGCCACAATCACCTTGAAACTTTTACTTCATCCTCACTTTCATTTCCCAAGATCTTTGATAAAATGTTTTTGATCCATGCAAGAACTTAAACATACCCGTTTATACTGATATTGAGATCTGGGTGTGCTTCTGTGGTAGAAGAACAGTCTCCATTTTGCACATTGACAATAATTCAGTAACAATAGTTGGTCATCACTGTTTTAATCCCATTATGTTTTTTAATGGCTTCTGCCTCCTAAATTTTTGTGGTAATTTTCCCCAGAAACACATAAAATAAAATAAAATAAAATAAAATAAAATAAAATAAAATAAAATAAAATAAAATAAAATAAAATAAAATAAAATAAGAATTAAAAAAAAAGGAGGATAAAAATAGGTGTTTTTATCTCATTTTTTTGAGATATTTCCAGGGGCTGAGGGCACGCAAAGATATTGGTGTCTTTGTACCATCTGCGTGTGTCTTAATCAGACACACTTTCTTAATGGGTCCTAAATCTCCTTATTTTTGACCCTGGCCAACATTTCAGCATTGCAGTTTCTCTGCTGCTTAAAATTCTTACTTTGGAAATTCCTGTACACATTTAATCCTTCATGTGAGAAGCTGCAAACACCCTTCTTAGGCCTGTAACTCTCCAGAAAGCATTCCTTAAAACTCATTAAGAAAATTCCTCTTTCTGAGAGGGGGAGGGGAACTAGGCACTGCTGCTCTGTTTGAAAAAGAAAGATCAAAAGTTACATTTCCAGAAAGAATTAAGGAACTAAGGTCATAATTCACAGCATAACTTTCACATGAATCCCTAAAAATAAATTGTTTCACACCGGTTACCAAAAGTTGATCTAATTACCAGCATCTATACTTTTCCACTGTACACCTCATAATGTATGACTGGAACTTAAGAGAGATCTACACAATAGTTTTTTACCTTTACTTGTTACATTCCTCCATAGCAATACAGTTGTCTTGAGAACATGATGTACATACTCTTTATGAGAACTATAAATAGAGCAATTCTATTGTTCATAACATGGAAAACATTACTTGGTAGGCAGAAAAGAATCTGTATTAATTAAAATACTATCCAGAAAGCACTGGAAAAAATAATAGATCGTAACCAGGTCAAGATAATTAAATGTGTTAACTAATTCCATAATATTTTAATTAGGTTTTTCTTTTCAGGTTGAATTAGAATCAATTCTATATTTTTATTCTTTGTTTATTTTATAAAATGCTTAATTTTGAAAACGACCAAATGAACTGGTCAAAAGACAAAATGCAGTTTCATCATGTAGGGCTCCATCAGAGTCTTTGCCTTATATATATTTTTTAAGAGATAATATACTGTCATGTAAATAGGTTACCCCAGATTCATGCAACTTATAAAAGAGCACATTTTGATCACACATACAACATGCATCCTACAAAGTATTAACATTAATAAATTGTAGAAAACTCTGCTCTAAAGTTTTTCCTGAAAAGTAATTTATTGAGAATATGATATCATGACATTGGTAAGAATATACCAGCTTTCAAAGAAACTCTTGAGCAATAAAAATAGAAAATAGGGTACAGATAAATTACAGGACAGACCAAGGATCATAGGACTGTAACCAAAAAAGCTGTATACAAGAAACCGGTAAGTACAAATATAAAATAAATAGCTAACAATTACCTCCAGTTAATATTGCATTATATGAAAAAGAGAAGGGAAGGGAAGGAAGGGAAGGGAAGGGAAGGGAAGGGAAG
>JAWLRI010000300.1:198105-224777 GCA_034781795.1 Crypturellus tataupa | reverse complement strand
TTTCTTTCTTTCTTTCTTTCTTTCTTTCTTTCTTTCTTTCTTTCTTTCTTTCATGCCTAAGGTTGGAAGGGACCTCTAGAGGTCATCTAGTCCAAGTTAGTTGACAAAGTCTTGGAAACCAAGTAAGCTTTATTTTTAAGGGAAATATTTGCTGGGCATCCTTAGGAGAATAGTTATAACTTGTCATTAGGTATTCTGCTAGATAAAATATCTGTGTTCTAAGTTTCTGGTTGACTATTTCTGAGTGAGGATAAGGATACAAAAGCAAAAGCTAAATACTTTATTAATTTGGTAAAAATATGTTTCAAATATACCATTATTGATTTTTTAATTTTTCTTACAATCCCTGTGATTCCTATTTTTATTCACTATTCACAATCCGATCAAATCAATATACTTAATCTTTATATATTAATTGGATTAATTAATGTTCATACATTTATTTAAAAAAATTAAGTGTTATTTAGATGCAGATAAAACTTCTAATGGTATTTTTTGAGCTTTTGAGGCTAAATAATTAAATAGATTAATAATTAAACTGCTATAATAATTAAACAGATTAATATTACATAGGACACTACACAAAATACTTAAAAGCATTTACTTTGGGAGTAGAAATATAGCAACTAAATTTGCTCGCAGTGTGGATCAAAGCAAACCAACAAAAATTAATTGAAGTCATATCTGTCTCTGATGTGTATCAAAGTGGCAGCAATTAATGTAAAATGCATTAGAAATGCTTCTACCATCTTCTGTGATATTAGACACTCCTAGCTGAAAAGACGCTCCTAGCTTTTCACCTAGCTGAAAAGAACTGTTTCATTATCTATGCTATGCAACATGACAGGAAAAGAAAATCACACACAAACTCTTAGGTAATTCATTGAGTTAGAATTAGAAGCCACAGCAGTGGATTCTGAATCTCATCATGGAAAAGTTTTCTTTAGTTAAAACCAACTGGAAACAGAGTGGTTTCACCTCTGACTTTGAAATAATTAAGCAAAGCGCAAAAAAGAGGTGTGTGTGTATTTAGTGGGGGAAGGTTTTACATCCATCAAAGGGACTAACAAAATTGGTAGATGTTATTTTCTTTAACATAAGTACCCTTCCTTATCTTTATATCTTTGTGGGAAGAAAAATACTTTTACTAAAATGTTATTGTCATTTGAAGATTTCTGTACCAACTGGGAGAAATGCAAAAAAAGTTTTTGACAGCTTCTTGAAAGTATTTGTATTAACCCTGACTCTACTAGAAAAACCTGATACTATTCCACTTCTATCCATGCTTTTGTAATTATTTCTGTCATGTTATATGGCCTGTGTCCAATCTAACGAGGAGCTTGGGAAATCTAGAACACAAAAAATTCTAAAGGTACTTCTAAGCCAGACTCAAAGATCTGTGAGTTTGAATCCCTGGTGTTAACGTTTAATCAGTGCACAGTCATTTATTGCACATAACCAGTTATTACACCAATTTAGATCTGATTTACACCTACTGTTTCATTAAAATGCAATTTAGTTATCCAGAATAAAAGACGAAGAAGTCTTGCCTACCTAATTGGGCATCCTTAATGTTCTTGAGAGCTTTAGATGCCCTTACCTGGGAAGCACTTCAAAAGTCTGAGGTTTCATATCACAATTCTTTGGGCAGTTCCAACTTTTAATATCTGATGCCTTCACCTTCACTTGAGAGGCTCCAACATGGCATGAGATGGGTCCAACCAGCCAGTGGTTAATATGCAGTGTGTCCTGGATCTTTCCTACCAGACAAATGCTGTGTAGCTGCTCGGCAAATATTCAGAGGGTTTTTCACTGCATAAGCAGTAATTCTATTCTCATTCTGAATACTATTTCATCTCTGAAAGGACACATCTAATATCCAGAGATTCCCAGATTCTTTAAGACATTGTTATTCCAAGCGTGTCCAGATGTCCCTCTGTGTTTACAGTTTTGCACCTGTCTCTTCTATAAGTCCTGTTAAAATGAATAAAATAGTTGTTCATCAACTTAAATTGCTTGAGGCAATCATCTGGTGTGTTCTGAACAGATGTAGGAGATCAGGGTTGCTGTTAAAACACACCTTAAGGATTGCTAGACGTCATAAACCAGTATTCAATTATTTTCTTTACCTGAACTGAATAGTGTCCCCACTCTTTCTTGGAAATTCTCTAAAGACTCAGGGTTGATGTACTTTATGGGATGACATAACTGGGAGCAGTGGAATTTCACAAAGAATTTCAGCCTCTTTTCACATTGCATAAATAATTAAAGATGAATAGAAGCAAAATTATTGTGGCTTTCCAGCCTACTGATTATGATGTTCAGTCAGGCAGGTCTAGTATTTGAGCCAATTATTATTTCAGTTTTTATATTAAATAATAACTGATCAGTAAAATGAAATAAAAGTTTAAAAGGAACTGTAGCACAAGTTCTGCCTTCTCTCTCATGCTTTCTCTCAACAACAATACACAAATGAATCTGCTTCAGCCAGGGTATGAGAGCCAATGAAAAACTGATGAAAAATGTCCTATCAGGACCTTTCATTCTAGCAGGTAAAAGATGAAGATTTAAATCAGTTTGAATAATACAATGAAAATATTGAACCCAACTGCCTTGCATGTTGCATAAGTACAGTATTCTCTGACTGTGAGACAAGAAGAAAACATTTACTGCAAATCTATGACAATCTTTTGAAAGCTGAAGTCAAGGCTGCCTTCTGTGGTGAAGAATACTGAGACTATGATTCTCATCCGGAAGTGCTTTTGTTTCAGTTAGAATTCCAGGATTACTTTAGTCACTCTTCATTCAGTTTTTGGATGAATTTGTTTTGATAACTTGCACTCTTTCTTTGCCTCAGGCAAAGACAGGACCTTTTGTGCAAATGTGCAAGACTCACAGGAACAGACACATTCTATCTTTAAAATGTATAACAGACAACCGTATAATAAACAGCCAAGCTGAAGGTATATGATGGCTGGTACTGCTATTGAACTTGACGATTTCAGACGGAAAGTGTCTGAAAGAGCCTCCTTTATTTTATGCACCAACAGGAGCTCCTTGAAAATAATACTGCACATGCTTTTGCAGAGTTACTACAGGTCTTGCTGCATGAAGATTGCAAAATACATAAGAGCTCTAGATCACACATTTCTTTGGTGCACTTCTTAATTACTCTGCTTGAAAAGAAGTATAATTGAGCTGTTAGTTTTGAAAGGTGCACAGAAGTTTGTAGGAAAACCCATTTTGAAATGAGAGTTTTTGATATTCTTCATGGACATGATGTTTGGTACAATTTGTTGATGATAATATTAAAAGAGGAATTAAATGTTTAGAAAGAAATTCTTTGGAACTTTAAGCATTCACGTTGGCTCGTCCTTGAATGCTTAAACACATAACTCTGAGTTCTCTATAATGCAAATTAAAAAGCTTTAATTATCTATTCATAAATATCTGGCAACTATAGGAAATACCTGATTACTAACATGAATTTTTATGAGTTCTACACAAACTTCTTTAAGTAATGCTTTTAAAGCTCTTTCAGGATTAATTTCTACACAGCAAAAATGAAGATGTGTAAGTAAATATTCAGCATACACAGGATCCAGCACACTCAGGAGGCATTTAGCATTCAGAGGATTCAGACAACTTCAACATTTTGCCCTTTGTTAGACTAGGCAACTTGAAATGTGATTGTTTTGAACAGAAGCAAACTTCTTAAGCTCTTCAGAAACCTCAGTGTTTGACAGTGATTCGCAATGTCCATACTTCAGAAACTGCATTGTACATTGTTAGTTCATCTTATTCAACATCCTTTGAATCACTACCTTAGCTGTAATCTATAGAAATGCCTCCATATTGCCTCTATCCCCTGTAAGTACAAAAATGCCAACCTCAGCCTATTTGTTACAGGCAGTAAAAGTGAAAAGAGCAGTAGAGAGACCCTCTTTCCTGCTTAGCCCATGTGCATGTACCTCGCTATAAAGTGAAGAGACTAATCTCTGAAAGTAAGGCACATGAACTGAACTGCTTGGTACCAGTTAGCAAGAAATGGAGCTAGCATTTGAGGGAAACATGATGTCTTTGACACAATAACCTTCTAAAGCCTTCACAGGCTGAGCAACAGACTGGAGAATTTATCTCTGAAAGAGGAAAACATGTAGTAATATTTGATATAGGATAGTTCTTGTTTCTCTCTGAAGAGCTACCTGTTTTCTAGGGTTTTGTTAAACAAAGATTTGTTGGACAGGTATAAACATGAGTGTCTAAGCTCTTTGTGGAAAAGAGATTTGCGGTAATTATGAGGAATGAGGTATACAAGGGAGCAACAAATGAAAAGAGGGAAAAGTACTGGCTTGCAATTTCCTTCCAATGTTTTTCAAATAAGAGGAAGAGAGAGGAGAACAGCGTTCAATAGCTGAAGCTGCCCTGGTCAGAGGCTCAGACATCTATAGTGTCTTCCAATTTTATACTAGAATTAGGCATTTGTTCCAGGACAGAAAAATCATTACTAAATACAGAAACCTTACTTTGGTAGAGGCATACAGCCTATCTTTAGATGTCTACTTTCAGTCATATGAATTAAATCTTGTGTTGGCAATAACTGCTTGATCTTATCTATGAGGCCGTTCAACTAAGGATAAGAATAGTAAAACTCTGTAGCAAAGAGTTGTATATATATGTTTTTCCAACAATTTAGCCAAAAAAGGTCAAAATTGTTTAAGGCTTGCCCTTTGTTCAGAGCACAATGAGCTGCAATTTAAAACAATGGAAGCCACAAGTATTATACAGCTCCTAAATTCACACTATTGTCTGAAGAAAAGGCCATCTGGAAATGGATGGTTAATATATAAAAATAAGCACACAACTGCAGTAGCACAAGGCTCCCAAGGTGAAAGAAATCCATTAGACTTGGTCTATTTTAAAAAATGTCCATGTTGTTTTACAGTGTTCAGTGCATAATGATCATAATTTGGAAAGCAGAAAACTATTGGAAAATGAATTTGCACATACACCCATATGCACACACATACACATATATGTATTTATTTTATTATACTACTATAGAAGAAGGAAGATTTTGCTAAGAAAAAATTAAAATCACCATGTTTGATTATATTGCATACCTTAAATTTGTCTTGTTTAAGATTATAATCTTCAGCCATATATCATCCCCTTTTTATCTGTCCCTGTTCTTTCTTTTCTGTCTCCATAACTTTAGAATAACATCTAGAGTTAACAATAAAAGGTAGAAAAGCTCAGAATATTTCTCAGGATCAGGTATGTGAGAACTAGATTTGGAGTCAGTCTTGCCATACAACTAAACAATGACATACACACTAGAGCTAGAAAATAGCAGTATGATACTGGAAAGAGCTTAACATGTAAATTTACACCTGAAATTTTATACTCACTCTAGATTGTAGTTTAAATTACTTTCTTGCAGTTTTTGAGTATCAGCTAGAATTTCTGCAGGTTTAGCAGTCCTAGTACCACTAGTATGTGAAAATTTATTTCTTATGTTTATAGTTTAGATGAGTAGAACATTTGATATATTTACCTAAACTCTGCTTTTTGGATCACTGTCACACTAAAAATTAGAATTTATGTATTTACTAAAACAGCCACTTAGATCCTTGTAGTTTCTGTAAGAATTAATTTCTTTATAGATTAGTCAAAAAATCATTTGTTATATGTGGCACATGAAATGAGCAATCCCAAGAGAGAACCCTTTATGCTGAACTCAGGAGAAGCCAGACTATTTATCATACCTACTAAACTACTTATTAGAGCTGTTGTGAAAACAGTCCATATCATCCTGATAGCTTTGGTTCATAGATGCTGCCCTGTCAGCACCATTTATGGCAAATAGCCGTCTAAAGTGCTTTCCGAGCTAGTGTCTAATATTTAGGTACTGGAAGGAGTACTCTATGTAAAAACTCTACTTATGATGGAAATATTATTACTTACTGCCTTGTGCTAAGCAGCATGAAGAGAAGACCATGGTACTTGTATCTCAAGGTTAAAAAGTCATCTGAAGAGTTAGGTATCTCTTTTAAAGCTTGAAGATTTTAATCTATCATGATCCATTGATCCCATCATGTGATTTATGTGTATATATTCCAGTTGAACATACAAAAAGAACACTACCGTGAAACTCCTTCATGTTTTATGTTGCTAAAATAACATTAGTAAGTTCTTCAACTAATTAATCTGGTAAACAATTGTATTTTTTTCTAAACCAAATTAAGTGGAAAATATCAATGTTCCTTAAAGAAATGCAAATTATTTTTGATTAACAGAAGACCCAAACTAATTCTAATGCCTAATTAGGGACAGTATCCGGAAAGAAGTATCCAGTAGTTCAAATTTCTGCAACCTTACTGCTATAGGGGCTTATGTTTCTGATTTTAAATTAAAAATTAATTGAAAAACATTTTTTAGTATCTGCACTTCACTGTGTTTTCAGAGAATATAAAATACAGAAGATATATAAAGATGTCCAAAAAATTTAGAAAAATGTTCATGCTTTAGTTTAGAGGGTAGACCAGGACTGAGCCAGACACAATATCCTTGAGAACATTATTAAAATATCTGTAGTTTTCCTCTACTGTAGAGTCCTGAAGCTTTTCTTATCTCAAATACTTTCTACTGCTATACAAATATCAAATTTACTAAACACACTGTTGCTGGATGAATGTTTTCTGATTACTAATTTAAATTCATTGAAGCTGATTCTAGCTTCTAACTCCTATGATAACCTTCCAAATTTGCAAGTCCTATGTTAGTTCTTCCAGTCTTACAAACAGAAACCTTAGAGAGATCCATAATAGGAAGTTACTCTATGAATTTCTCTAATATGGACAAAGTTCAAACTGTGAAATATACAAAATAGTTTTACCCCACATGATATATACTTTTTTTTAATGTTCAAAATGTCTTAGCTCTACATGAGGTAGTCATCTTGCAGATTACAGATTTTCCCACATTCTTGATGTCCACAAGCCTACAGATGTCAACAAAACTTTGCAGTGTAGCTAGGGCCTATGATACATCAAGCTATTTAATACAATATGTGCATTTCCTTGTTACTCCTTATTTTAACTCTAGGTCCTTTGTTAATCCTGAGGTGGAAAATATTTGTCAAAGATATCAAACTTGTCTGAGAAAAGTCCATCACAAGGAACAGTATTTTCAGGAAAATTTGCCCCTCCTGAGGAGGGGCAAAAAGATAGCCTGACAACAGAACTTTATTTACGAGAATCTTTCTTGTTATTCTCTTCCAAAGACCTTCCTGCATTTCTAATTGGGATTCACTAGTTATTGAATCACCTTTAAACAAGTCCATGCGACACAGCAGCAGAAATCTGGACTTTTGTCCCTGCTTTATATATTGAAATGTAAAAGAATAAGATAAATAACTATGTTAACAGATAAATCCAACATTATGTTTTCTTTCCTTTGCTGCACAGTGATGACATAGAAATACTATTTTCTCAGTGTACCAGGAAAGAGAACACAAAGCATTTAAAAACTTTTTTTCAGATAAATATCACTCATAAAGGAAAAATAAGAAGTCCTCTTTGGGATATCCATTGTGCAGATGTAAATTATCTATTGAATAAAAAGATATAAAAAAGATAATTTTTAAAGCGGGAATAAAATAATTTGTCAAAGTGGTATTACATATACTGCTTACCAAACTGACCTAATAAAATTCATGGGAAGATGAGATAGACTATTCCAAGCAAAATGCAAAAGGAAGAGGTGGTTGTAACAACCAAGGCTCGATAGTCATGTAAAATTAACATGCTGACAGGAGAGTTAGACTTCTAGAACTTATTTGCATCTTCTATAGTTTTATTCTGTAGTTTCATCCTTTTGAGAAACAGGAAATTCTTTTATTATAGATTTTTTTCATCATTGTGAAGGAAATGCAATAAAAAGAGAAGATTTTCTCCATCCTACCTTTCCAAGTGCAAAGTATTAATGTTCGCATCAGCAAAAGGATATAGTTGCTCAAAATGTGACTTAGAACATTCTGAAGGTAGAAAACTCTAAAATATTCTAAAGAATTTGTTCTATATTAAATGGAATTTATGTATTGAAGTGTTGCAATAGAGTAGTAACTGTATTAAATGAAAAGTACCAAGAAAACTTCTTCAGTGAGAAAGATGAAAAAGAAAACTGGATCCTCTTTAATTGCTTTGATATTTTACAGCATATTTTCAGCCTTATGGAAATACTATCTTTAGAATGAAAGATGAGCACTATTTTACACTCTGCTGGTTACTGAACATATTTTTTAATAATCTGAGCTGTAGTAAGAGATGTTGTTCAGGACCTCTTCGTATATGTTGCTGCAGATGCAGGCTCTTGAAGGTATCAAACAAACCAGGGATTTTGCTATTTGTTTTCTAATATATTATTAGAATGGCTATAAAGAACTATTCTGAAAATCTCAACAGTTAACACAGATAAACAGGGAAGAACTAACGAGTTTTTCTCAGTAAGCAGAAAGTTTGTAGAAGTACTAAAAAACTGACATTAATATCTAAATATTTATTCTTATTACATTTTTGCAATTACTAATCAGCTGTATCTATAACTGTAACTGCAAAACATATAATTACTAAAAAACATGCTTTCAAACTCCTATCACTGCTAGGGTCAGACCTAGCATAGAGCACTATTATCCAATCTGGGCTTGAATCAAATTTCTGAAATCAGCTGCTGTGGAAAACATTTTGTGTTCACTCATGCAAGTCTTCAGTCTGCCAAATGATTTAATGAAGCAATAGGAAGATATAAGAAGGCTCTTTCAGCTCAAGCAATGAGAACTCCTAGTTATAGGAATTTTCCTACCCAAAGTCAATGCATATATCAGTATAAAATTTTCATTTTTCAGCTAACCTAATGTACCTTTTTATCCATATCCAGCTGACTTTATTTACATGAATATTTATTACTTTTTTTTGAGACATCTAGTTTGCCTCTATTTTAAGTGTTGCAAGGAAAATATGCTTAAAATGTGAATGGACAATCAAATACTGGGCACTGTAAAATTCTACATTTCTAATTATCCACATACATAGGTTAAATCTATCTTTATAACAATAAAATAAATCCCTTCAAGCACAATCAAAAATTGTAGAGGAAACTGTGCTCATCCATCAACAGGATAAAATGCACTAAAAATGAAACAAATATATTTGGGATTGAAACATGGAATTCCAGTACGACCTGTAACACCTAATGTTGATAGACTTGATCTTACCCAAGTTGCCTCTCACACAAGGAGCATAAATCAGACCCAAAGCAGCAGTTTCTGTTTTAGGGAGACTGCTAAACACAACAGGAATTCTTGGAGATCCTGGATAATGATAGGTACACAAAGGAATATACCCGTTCACTGCCAGATTTTGGATTTTGTTGCTATTTACAAAATCCACACATTCAAGCTTGACATTCACAGTAAGTTTCTATGGAATGTCATGTTTCCCATGCTAAATTTCCCACTGGTGAACACTTGAATGAAACTCACCTCTGATATAGCACAATTCTGCTTTGAAGACGACCATGGAAATGCAAAGCAACTAAACCATTTGTCATGGCTTCTGAGTAAAATAATTTACACAGGGCTTATTAAGGTATTGTCTTGAAATCCCTGTGTCACTGCATTGAAACTGACAAGAAAGAAAAAGAAGGGAGGAGATTAAAATATGCAGTGTAAAGGGAAGTGAGACAGGACTTTGACAACACTTCTCAGATAATTTGTGACAGATGTGAAAAAGAAAATCATTTCTCCATATTAAGTGATCCGTTTTCTTAACTATAACTTTTTTTTTCTCTCTCTATTCTATTATATCTTGCTTCCATACAGACTGGAGTATGTTGACTCCAATATTTTTATTGACTCCATATATTTAATTCCTCTGTCAAGCATGGAAAGGATATGAAAACAGTTCTGAGCATTGCTCCACACTAATTTAGGTAGTATAGGACAATGTCAGCAGAGAGGTGTATAAATGATCCAAATCATCTATACACCAAGAGAAAATGTTTCCTTTATCTGTTGTTATGATTTTGGCCAGAGAAAAGACATTGTAGCTTTGCTGAAACTTTTACAGGACAGACATCCTTAAAAAGTTAATAGGAATTCCCTATATGCTATCAAGTTTGCCAACAAACATGAATAGAGCACAAGACTAGAGCTGTGGATAAATCAGTACAGTATTATCAGCAACATACGTGACCTCTTTGACAATGGGTTTTCTTCGCTTGGAAATAAAAGTTTCCATCCGTAATGAGGAAAAAGCCTTAGGAACCTCAAATGTGTATGCTAGAGATTAGGCACTTTGGAACAGAGATTCTACTTGAAATACATGTAATTTTACTTTTGCTTCTTCTACACTTATTTTTTCAATGACAAATATGGAACAAATGCAAATACTGATCTTCCTGCCTAGGATCAGCACTTACCACCATTTCTAAGAAATTCATTACAACGTGTTATCTTAGAGAATAAAAAGCTGAAGCAGTGTTCATAGAGAAAAAAAATCCTGACACTGGGATGACACTAGGACATCCTTCACATGTGAGGATGGAATTAAGTCTTTCATGTGAATGGGCATTCATTGATGCTTCTTTTTTTAGTTTCTAATAATACAGCTGATCTCTAAGGCTTCTGAGACCGTAATACTCGAGTCATTTTCATGAGCTATTTCCATGAAGTTTTTGAGGTCTTTCTTCATGATACAAATGTGATTTTGAAAATGATTTAAAATCAAAACAGAAACTGAAACAAAAACTACTAGAGAAGATGATCTAACTGACAGGCAAACACACAAAAAAATACACTTTATTTTAACAGGAAGGCAGTCTTACCCTAAGAGAGAATTGGATATCACAACACTGGCTTTGAATAATACCACAGCATCTTCATTTCATTTCTCGGAGAGCAGCAGATTCTATACTGTGTTAGAGTTCATATTTTTGATACCTTCTGTAGATATTTAAAAAAAAAAAAGCAAAAGAATGAGAGATTTATTTTCTGATTATTTTTACATCCCACTATTTTAAGCAAGTTCTAATGATATACCCCCTTGTAAGAAAGAATAGATCTGAACTTTGCACTGAGATCTAACCATATCTTTTCTTCTCATCTTCTTGTTATTATATATTATAAAGTGTAATACTTTCAGATTCTTCTGCTTTCCTCCATCATGCTTCAGACAATGTATTTGAATCTATTTTTTACTCTTAGAATATTCTCCAGCACAGACAAGAGCAAATGTGATTTAGCCTGCACTCTTTGAATTGCTCTACATTTCCCAAGTGAAAGACCCATAGTTTTGTTTGCCCGAGAAACTTTTCTAATTCTGTGCTTGATATAGGGGAATTTAGAGTTCAGGCTATAATTTATCAATGTCTACCTGCAAACATATTCAGCTGAAATTAATATTTGGAAAAAAAAAAAAGACTATCTTGTAGTATATTTCTTCTGGCTAGTGAGCACAACTTAAAGTCAAGAACAGAAATTTTCAACAAGATAAGGCATTCTGTATTTGTGAGTCCTCTGTGACAGTCTTTACTAATCTAAGATTAGAAATGTCCAGTTGCCAGACTGAGCTTCTTAATTTTTTTCTCCTTTCAAAAATGGTACTAACATTCTGTTACAAGGGAATGCAGATTTTAGAGAATTTTGATGAATATCAATAGGAGTCTCCATTACATCCAAAATTAAAACACAGGAAAGCTATGTTCCCAAAATCTGATTACTCAGTGGGTACTATCAGTTGAGAAAATCTATGACACTGAAGTACAAATTCAAGCAGCTTTCAGGTACAAGCAAAGTCTAAAGCGGAGCAAGAAAGTGGAGGGAGAAAGATCCATGTCTGAACCTTCTCTTCTCGAACACCATTTTGAATATAAAGCTGCTATTAACAGTCTAATTAGCTTTTTCTTGGCACTGACAAAGCTGGAGATGAAATTATAGGGTTTGCTTTGTGCCATGTAGCATAAGCTATAATAGCACTTGTGTGGTGTCATCTTAGCATACTAATAGCAAAAGATGGATTTTGTGTTAGAAAGCCTCTTCCTTAAAAGGTGTGTTTTACCATTCTTATAAAATGCTTAGAAGGAGGATCAACTGCTTCATACCTGTAGGAACTCAACTCTTTTTTCCCATATGTTAAATTGCATTATTTTCTAGATATTTTCCTTTATTATTTTTCATAATAGCTTATTTAAAAGCTTATTTAAAATCTTTATCAATTTCAAATATATTCTGCTGAATTTTCAGTCAGGTCTATACAATTAGGTAATATTAAGAACGTTTCACAGACGACTGTGCTCAGGTTTCTTCTCACGGCAGAACAAGCACCTCTAATCTGTTTTGTTCTTCAAAGGTAAAGGTCTTAGTTTCTGCTTTCTTCCCTTAGGAAGCAACTAATGAACACAGCAGCACGTGAACACAATGGTATCAGCTACGGTACAGTCCACAAGAGGTATGTTTAAAAATGTTGAAATTATTATGAAAGATTCACAATTGGCTGGGTCAAACAGTCCTTGTCTGAACCTCTTCTATGGGAAGGAAAAAAAATGATGCTTCAAAATTAAGCATGAAAACTATTAAAAGTAAGCCTTCACAGATGAGAAAGAAATTCATGATGTTAGGCATTGTGTCATTGGATGTAAGAATTTACACACTCCAAGCAAGACTTAAAAAAAGTGAGCACTGATCAGCTGAGCATTGATATCCTCAGCCAAGCCAAGGTAAGAAATATTGAAAAATTACATATATACCTGAAATGATGTTTCTTGCTCTGGTTTACCTATTTATATTAAAAATTATTTTCTGCGTTGTGAGCTTGATATTTAGGGTATGAAACTCATCTGAAGTTGAGATGTTTAGCTCACTGCTTTTCCTTAAATTCTGGTGGTAGTGTTTTTTATGTTAACATTTTAAAAACTGTGTAATGAATAGAAAATTTGCTTAGATTGCAAAGAGGAAAATAAATAATTAAGCAAAAGCAGCTTCATTTCCTGCCTATTGATTATGTTATTCACTGGTTAGGTTCTGTGTCTCTTAGAACTACCTCTGGATTTTACGTTACTGGATAGAAGGGCAAGACTAGGAGAAGGAGCTGTAAGCACAATCCTCACTTTCACAAGTTAGTGCCCTAATCACAAACTTGAAGAGTAACTCTGTCCTTCTTTTCATTTTGTGTTCCTGACAGAAACGCATCTTATCAGCATGAACAATAGAAAGTATTTAGATTTAGTAGGTAGAGAATCCTCAAGAAAACAGAGATGGAGGAGGCAGTCATTTTCTGGGCATAGGTTCAAGAAATAAATGATTATACACACACACACAAATGTATTAATACTGTCATTTTCGAATACAATAATTCAGTCATACTCACTCAGTGAAAATAAAAATCTTACAAGCTAAATTAGTCTCTTCGTAGCCTTTTGCATCAGCTTTTAGATTAACAAGATGGTATAGCTTTTGCCTCACACACATATATCTGGGAGATAAGTCCCTAGCAATCAGCTTCACAAATACATTAACATATTTTCAGACATCTAAGAATTTTTACAAGTAATTTTCAGTTTTGTACATGTGTCTTAGATGTGCCTTATGATGACATTTTGGTTGACAAAGTGTACTTCTTCAGCTGGGTTTGCTCCCCATTGCAGCAACTCAAAACAATTCAGTAAGGCAATACTTCAAGGTCTCAAAGCAGAATGATGTCCACTTCCATAGTACCAATATCTGCTTCTCCTAGTAACAAAAAAATTATTGCTACTTCCATAGTCATAAATAAGAAAAACAGTTAACTCTTGTAGTTTGACATTCTGATATGTTTCCAAGTATTTCTTACATATTTCCCATTTAAACACAATGGCTTTTTTACTTAGAAAATAATGCAATTTCTTAATTTTAAAATTTCTATCTTTAAAAATGTGATATGTATCAAGAAAAATACAGTACAGAAAGTACTGTAAAATATATTAAAGCATTTTGCATACTATTCAAGACTGATAGACAGCAGTATTTGACACTTGTTTTTCAGACATGCTCATTGGTGTACTTGTAGTCTCCTGCATAACTTTGTACTTTCAATAGCTACTGCTAATATTGACATCACAAAAGATAGTTCATCACAAAAGAGTTAGACTTATAGACAACATCAGGTTAATCATTAACTAATGCACTGTTATTTATTCAATGAAGCCCTGTCCTAACAGACCACGGGATGGTCTCTGAAGTTACACCATTCTAGCAAAATGTAAAAGCTATCTACTCAATACAGCTGAAATTAAGCTATGAGTAAAGGGCTATGAGTTATGTCAGTCTAATTTTCAGAACATAAATGGAAGTTAATTCTCAGTGGCCTTCTTCATTAGGGTGATTTTACCCTAGCAAAGAAAAAAAAAATATGACACAACTACACGGCAATTAAGATTTCACTCTTTTATTAGTCTTAAATAGTCAGTAATGTACCATCAGCTTCTTTCTTCCTTTCCTTCGCTATTAAACATCTCAGTCTCCATATGCATAGTGAAGAAAAGTACAAGGCTTTTTGGACTCATTCATGATTATTGTAATTAAAATAGAAGAAATGTTACTCTCTCCTTTTCTTAGTATTATTAGAAGCTGAATTTTAGAAAGTAAACTGCATAGTTTGCAATATATAGTGGATAATTTTCATAATTATTCAAAATAATTAGAAGCTATCATGGTAGAAGATGATAAAAAATATATTCTGTGAATAAATAACTGACTATTTTGCTCTTTCTCCATTTGTAAATATGCGGTTGCAGAGGTGCAGTCACTTGAGTCTTGGTATCTGGTGTGTGAGAGATAACATTGGTACTGAAGTATGCTGCTTAAAGGATGCTGTTACACACCGCTAAATACAAGATTGATGTCCCTCTGTGCCTTGCCAAAATGAATACCAAGAGAGCAATACCACTGAACAGAACAGTAAAGATTTAATATCAAATCCAAGTAAAATCTTTAATTTTGAAAAACATGTACTGAATTTTAAACTCTTTTTACAATATGCTCTCCTCAAAACATTCTTTTTCAGTTTGAAACAGAAACTACATATAAAATAGCAAATACATGTTACACATCACTAGGACTCCCAATATATAGGTTTTGGAATTTCTGTGTTCTTAGCACTCCCTCTTAGAGTCACTCTATAGAGAATAGCTTGAAACATTGACTCTAAGATTAACATCAGGGAAACAGAGCAGTCCCTTAACTTTAGCTTAATCTCAACTTAATATAAAACAAAACAAAATCAATCAACTTCTAAATGTCAGTGCACCCTGTAGAACTGAAAGGTTTCCTAAAGAGCTGACCTGAACACCTACCATCTCCCTTTAAGCAAGGATAATAAAAAAAGTTGCATAGATTTAAAAAGACATGCTTTATTGTCTAAGAAACTGTTGTATCTTCTATTCAAAAAGCAAGTAATTATCTTCCAAAAGTAATTCTGTTTAAGGGACTGAAATATCACCTAAGACCATCCTTGCCATTTGTCTTCTACTTAGCTAGAAGAGCAAGGGTATAAAAAAATGTTTTGTCAGGAAAGACCTTCATAACACTCTCCTTTGTGATGCTTTCAGTATTCTTAAGTCTTACAAGCTTTTTCTTTTATTTGCAGTCCCTTGCGGTACTTTCTGTTTCAAGAATATCCTTTCTCACTTTCAAAAACTGTTTGCAAGTCCTTTCAAAATCTTTCTTTGTAAATGTATTTAATCAATATTCAATATTTGGACAAGTTTAGGGTTCTGGTTTAGAACAAAGCATATTTTTGTTTTATTTAGAACTATTTGAATTAACAGTACAGAGTATATCGGTGAATATTTTCTGTCTTTCAAAAAAGAAAACCAAAAACAGAAAACATCCTCTGTCTCTAGGTTCATCAACACTGCTTTGGAGTTGCAGAAGTTCTTATAGTTAGACCATATATTTGTCTTCACAGAGTTTCTATTTAAGCCTAATTCATCTGCTAAAATTTTTGAACTAGTAAACCTGACTATGCGTTTTAAGCTTTCTACTGTCTTTGTGATTCTCCACCTTATCTCTGCAGGACCAGCAATGTATATCTGTTTCTTACTAGACATAAGGCAGGTTAAGGATGATTAAATGATGTGCAATTTACCATAACACACACATATACAATGCATAATACATTTTCCAGTTTTAGTCACTACCATGATCCATGCATTTTTCACTTCGGACTAGACTAGTGCAGTGTTCTATGTGGGGCTACAACAGTTTAGAAAATTAGAAAATTAAAGAGATGGAGAATTTACCTACCAACCCAGACATAAACTTTATTTTCATATCAGCCACTCTAGATCCCAGGGCAGGATATTTCAATGCTCTAACACTGAAAAGATGCACGAGAAATTCCAGTCATGTTCTGCTGCAGACAGCCAGGCCTGAAAAGTATACTGTGAAGACAAATTTTCATTCTTACCTTATTTAGAATATACTTGACAGCACTTTAAGAAGAGTAGCAAGGTTTTGAAAATTATAATGAGAAAGGAAGATCTTTTTTGTAATTCCTATAATGTTCAGTACTACCATTGGGCACTCACCATTGATTTCATTTCACTGCCTTCAGAATGAGTTGTCTTTGCCACAGTTGTAATTAAAATGAAGTTACTGCGACAATCTTGTCATTTCAAATTTTCATATTTTTATTTTTGAGGTTTATATTTTGATGAAATTCTTTCTTATCAGGCCACAGCTGTAAGCTAATAGGCTGTAACAAATCTAAATGTCATATATAATAAAAATAAAGCAAGTGGAAAGCTGGCACAAAGCACAGCTCGCTCTGGCTTTGCAAGTCCTGCAAGTTAATCAACCATCCTCGAATAAGAACAAATCATTATTCCATTTTCCCTTTTCACAAGTTCTCTCTAGGGATAAAGTAGCCCCACATTTCCAATAAAACACCGAGTAACATATCTAGAAAAAAAATCACAGATAATAGTATGTGTTAGTCACCCTTCTATCTGCACTGAATCAATTGTTTTAGGAGTCAGACCATAAACTCTTGCAAAGCCATCAAAATTAAAATAAGAGTAGCAAGCGTTTCTTATGCCATTACCATTAAAAATGGCTGCAGGATACGGTAGCTGAATTAAAGGAATGCTAAAATCTGCTTCGACTTATCCAAACTTTACTATTTATGTATATGTAAACATCTCCCACCCTAATGTCCAGGTAAGCCCTGGACACCAAATGCAAGACAGTTAGTGAGCCATAAACATAAGTTCAGAAGTTTGTGTTTCAGGCACTGGTTGCATATTGCATGTATTCATATTCTGACCCCCCTACAGGATGCATCTTTTGTCAGATAGTTGATTTAAAGTGGACCATACAGTGGACAAAATTGAGTTATCTGTAGATAGTTATGACTTTCTCTGTTTTTTCTACCTCTTCTTCCTTAAATCTAATAGCAATATTGTAGAATTCTATGGATAATTCCATTTACCTATATTTTCTTGATTTATAAATGGATTACTTTAGATATAGAAGATACTGTTGCACTTTGAAAGTGTGTGGAGGAGTGAGATATCAAATACTGTGGTAGTTATAGGCCTGCCTCTGGCAACACTGGATTCACAAACAGTCTGTCAAGCACAGGCCTAATCACCTTCCAAGGAACGAATCGAGTTCACTCGTAGTATGATCTATTCAAATGCAACATTTGCAAAGCAAGTTTTGGATGGTGCTACAGGAAATTCTCTACTACTACATGGATTTTTAGCTGACTCTGATGTACAAATGCACAATCATCACTCGCCCCGGAAGACTGGAGAGGCCTCTCATGCTTGAGTAGTCTCCTCAGGCAATGTGTGGAGCCGAGGGAAGAAAAGGGGTATCAGCCCATCAACCGATCCCAGAAGTTACAATGGGTTCTAACTTTTTTCGTTCTTAGTTCACCTTTTATTTCACATTTTAGGTGGAGCTTGAGTGATTGTAGTCATACTCACTTTTGTTTTTGATTGGTGAAAAAGTTTCTCGCTTTCGTTTAAAGGTACAGTCAATCGAAAATCTAGAGCGCATGCTCAGTGAGGAGTGGTCGTACTTCAGGCTTTTGGGATGGAAGTGTGTTTTGCCATTATAATGAGCTTATAACGAGCAAAGTTCAAGCAGAGTTCATCTGAAAGGAGCGATTTGCCACCCTTGCTCTCTCAGCACCGGACATCTTATCATATATCTCCCATCGGACAGTTACTGTGCGTCTTATCAGCAGCTCAGCACAGGTAGTGCAACAGAGTTTAGCTGTGGTGCCTTCACTTTGCTCCAGCCTCCATCACTCCTTTTTGTAGCTGTGAGGAGAGCAGATTGTGCTGCCTCAGGAACCATGGAGGAGCAGAGTCCATGGTACCAACCACCCTGGAAATGGCAACTGTGCATCACCCCAAGCAAGTTTCTGTAATGCTGCAACTTCTCTTAGGCCCTAGTTTTTCCCCAAGTTCCCCAAGTTTTCAAGCAATTCTTCTACAGATACTTCTGAGAAAATGCCTAGAATTATTTATTTTTTTCCAAAATTTTCCAGTACATGGTCTAGCAGTTTAAATGTTGACACATAACAGGCATGCAATGGTCTCAGGAAAGAGAAAAAAGTACTGTTGTAATTCACTGGAGATATGACTATATCCATTACACAAATGTAGAATTTGGAAAACCTAAATAATAAGTGTAAAAATAGTAGGAAAGAGTCTGCACAGCAGTCTTCACATACGTTGTTATACTTAATTAATTAAAACAAATTGATATTTCCTATGAAAAAAAATCTCTTGAAGAAGGATTGGTTGACCTAATCACATCATTACATTGTTCTCCTAATGTTACTCTCTAACAGTGATTTAATTTGGGTATATTTATATTGGCTTTCCATTATTACACAGCTAAATGCTACATGACAAGTTATTGTCTTATAAGTTTCTATGCAAAATATACATAGAAAGGGAAAATACGGACCACAAAACTCGATAACTTCCGAACAGGTTCTGTGCAGAAACATGCTTATGCCTACTTCTCAATTCTTATGAACCTTATATGTGGGAACTACAAAATTTAATATTCTAATTAAAATCAATAATAGATATTTTTACTCCACAGATAAAATTTTAGGCTTAAACAAATTTTACCCTCTGTTACTCATCAGGTAGAACTGACAGTCAAGGTTTTATTTCTTCAGCTAGTCTGATGAACTTAAAAATTATAAAATAATATTGTGTGTGTGCCATAACGATATAAGTATTACTGGAAGAGGAAGATGCTTTCCTTAAAGAGATGTATTTACAGCTTAAAGTATATTATTTCTGCAGCTATAATGTCACACTGGTATATCTGCAGTTTGAAACAATCAATACATTAAAAAAGGCGGAAGGAAGAAGCATAATTTTTTATTGCTTTACACAGACTGTGCTAAGAAAATCAAAATATATGCAACTCGAAAATATTCCACCAATTTGGAAATTTGAATGCATAGGTTTCATGGTGGCGTTTCATTCAGTGCTGTTCTATTCAAGATTTTGCTTAGCACAAGATAAATCAGTTACTTAAATAAAATGAAAACTTTTCTTTTTTTTGTTGTATCTTTTAAAAGCATAACACTGAGAATGTATAGAACTGCAGTTCCTGTCTGGATTTGAAAATGTTAGTAAATATATACAGTAAATGTATTCCAACAAGCATTTTGAAGACTGCATAAAATTCCCCTTTGCTTCTTCCTTTTATTCTCTCTACATAAATTTCAACACTCTCTCAGAAGTTGGGTCTGCAACCAGTCTTTCAAACAGATGTTTCAGACCCAATTTCTTTCTTCTTGGAATATTTTCAAGACTATTTTGAAATATTATTAAAATGTGAAATATTATTATAATTCTGTTTCAACAGATAGAAAATGAATACTATGTTGCAACAAAGAAATCTGAAATCTTTAAGAAAATGTTCCACTAAATGCCAACGTGTGAGAGTGACTGAACTCGCTGTTAAAACCATGGATAAGCACTGAAGAATTTCTATTTTTTTGGTTTGTGACTTCTGGGTTTTTTTAGTGACTTCAGAGAAAACAGACTGACTACAGTTTCATCTCAGTTATATCAAGGGGAACATGCTCCTAATGTCAATGAAGCCAGAATGTCACCCTTCATATCCATGTCCTGATTCTATCAATACAATAACACTACATATTCCATTTCATTCATCTGTTTGGATTGCTAGTTTTTCAGCAGATGAACTGTTTCTTACTACACACATCAGAGAGCATTGATCTTGATTAAACCTTCTAGTCCTACCTTGATGGATACAGTTGGTAATTTCAAAAGGCACAGGCAAGTGAAATACATTTTAGTCAGCTTTGAAAAGCCTGTTCTTTGAATTTATTTACTTGTGCACACTTATGATAACAATACATATCTTTGTCTGAAGGAAAAAAATGCAAATGGTATTCAGCATACACTTCCTATGCCTTTGCCCTGATCTAAAGTCTTTTGAAGTTAGGAGATATGTGATAGGCCTTTGTATTTCCAGATGCTTATTTTTTTAAAAAGAAGACAATTCATTTGTTTTATAAACATGCAAGAATGCTTATGTATACGCTCTTTAAAAATAAAATAACTTGATGAAAACATCACTATGTATACAATCATGGAAAACTTGATAGATATGTTTTCTCATCAATGAAAGACCAATTTCTGGAAAACCTGCTAAATGTGTTTTCTCATCAATGAAAGACCAATTATTTTGAGGTAAATAAATTTTTGCTAGAGGAAAACCACAGATGTACAGGTGTTAAAATGTTTACCTGAATTTTGTTTAAAAAAACCTACACCATAAAGTGTCTTATACAGGTGCAGCTAAGACATAATACAGTGTTTGTTAACACAGGTTTCTGGGTTAACAAGATTGTTGGGTACATGTAATTTCCAGAAATTATTTGTTTTATTCAACTATGTATATCAATTTCTTATTGCTGTTTAATTGAAAACATAAATAACACACTATACAACTGTACACCATAACGTACAAGATAAACTACTGCAGATACTGGTATTATAATAATTGACAATATATAGCTAGGAATTACTCAACCCTTTCTCCCAGGTTTCTGCAAAAATGCTATAGAAACATATACTCCTTTTAATGATACTTCATCAAAGATCCAGCCGTCAACTGGACCTAAACTTGCCATTTAGAGGAACCACAGCATGTTGGAAAAACAACATATTACACTGTAAGGAAAAAAATTACTATGGGAAAAAAATAGATAACAAAGTTCGATTTTATGTTTTCTTTTAGCCCATTTAGCGAACTTAGTCCCTTTCCCTCTTACATTTGAGTATGGATGGTTCATTGGTCTTTAATACAAGTCCTTTGGTTAATACCAGAGCATCTGTTGACCATGTTACAGTTGTCTTTCTTAGAGGCACAGAAACCTGACCAGCAATGACTCGTATGTATATTGCTTCCCCTGAGTGAGAGGGACTTTGTCTGGTATTTTATGTTTGACATCTCTCCCTCGTTTACTCTTATTGCTCTTACGGACTGATTGATGATGTTTCCATCAAACTACAAGTATTGTATTCTGTTTCTCTGTCTCATTTTGTTTTTTATTGCCGGAACTTTCCAGAAATTATGTGCTATTGCTGCATAGATGCTTTTCAAAGGAAGGATTAGATTAAATGATCCGTAAAGTCCCTTCCAGTCCAATGCATTGCACTTTTAGTTTTAGAGAGAGTTTATCATGATAACAGCTATATCAGGTTTCTGCCTGGGATATCCACTCTACATCAAGCAATATGGCTGTAATCAGGCTTCTGTAATATTTAAGAGAGCTAAGAGATAAGCAAAATGGGACTTGGCCTATATATAAAGGTGATAAACATGCTACAGACACAAAATCAGTGTGTGCTGCTATTTTAACGAAATTTCTGGTCATATAATAGCCAGATAGCCCAGAAGTCCTGGACAAATCTAGAAAAGCCTTATAATCTGCTATGATGAAAAGGAAACATATCTAAAATATCACAAGTAAGCTCCCTCTTGTCAATTAAGCTAGTCACATGGACTTTTTGTGGCAAATGAAAATAAATAATCACTTCTACACTATGTACATTTCTATCTACACTTCTATCATTTCTATCACTTCTTCCTAACTGTAAGAAAAAAAAAATCTTATGAGAGCACAGATTTGGATGATAAATTTAGATGTATATATCCAGACTCTACACCGTCAAGGTCAGGGATCAATGTCAAGATGTGAGAAATATTACAGAAATTGAGTATGAGGTCAGTAGTGGTAGGGATTTTGAAGCATATGAAATTCAGTGGCATGAGCAAGAGACTAGTGTAGAATTAGTGTGATTTGGCAAAATGGTGACATGGCTATTATTTATACATTACCCACTGTAATAATATACTTAACAAAAGCATTTATAACCAATGTTATAATTCACTAATAATTGTTTTCCTGCCCAAATACAGTTAAAGAAGTTAAAAAAAAATGCTTAGGGCATCTGCCAGTAAGACTAGCTACTAACTAGTCGGTTAATGTTTAAATTTCTGAAGGATTTGATCAAAATAGGGATATTTTTATATTGACATTCACAGACATTAACTAAGCAATATTATGGTCATTCCATGGATTTAATGGGAATCATGCTATCATGCTGTTCACTTCACTTAGTGTCTATCTGCTATTAATAACATATCGTCCTTCCGTTTTATATTGTTAACATATATGCTTCTAATTATATGCTTTTAATTATTTATTATGCTCAGCATAAGAAATGGAAGTTTTTTCTACAGTGCTGTTGTGTTCCAAGTAAGTTAGAAAAGAATGATCTTTGTGAAATTCTACAGTACAAGCAATTTTATCAATTTCTGGGCTTTTCAGAGAAAAAAAAGAAAAAAAAATCTCAGCAATTCTCAGATAGTTGTCTACTCAGGCACCAGAATTAATTAAACTAAACCTAGAGAGATGCTGTGACTCTGTCAGTTTTGTTTGACCTTTCATATACCTAGAGAAACACAAAATAAAATGACCTTTTTTGAATTACTGAACTGTGATTCAAGGTAGAAAGTTTAGACTAATTTCAAAAAATTAGGTCTCCAAAATGAGGTCATTACAAGCTTCATGCCTAAATATGGATTTATAAATCTTATAAATGCTTAACTTTAAATATTCCTGTTTGAGAATTTGGCTTATGCACAGCATAATGAAGTATTCTTTATATGTTACATTAAAATATTTGCCAGATGTAATGTAATAAATATTGTTAAATAAAGAGGTGAGAACAAAACTTGAAATAATGCACACAGAGAAATAATGTTTCTTTCATATAAATGCTTTCCTATTATCTACTACCTTTGACCTTTCTCCTTATAAATGACTTCCTGTAGTGAGCAATGTCTATAATAAGCCTCATGCTGAAATAACCTCGTAATGAGTCCAAACATGCCAAGTAAAAAAATACTGACTCTAGCCACAAGCTACAATATTTATTTCTAATAAGCAAATAATAAACATGACATTAAACTGCTAAAATTACAAAGAATAGAAGTCATCCATGAAATTGTCAATTATCTGACACTCCCTGCAGTGCTGAAGGAATAAAGCAAAGTTTCAAGTCACACTTCATTCTGTATCAACCTCCAATTTATTCATTCTCTGTAGTTTAATCTTTTTAACCTCTCAGAACTAGTTTCCCCCATCCTCTTTTTCTCTGAAAGATAACATCGGACCAGTACACTCAGCCCAAAAGTGAGTTGACCTTAAATATGTATTTTAGTTCTAGCTCCCAAAATCCAATATTTCTTTTAAGAAAGATTTTCTCACACAGTCAGAAAGGTCAGAGAAAGAACAATTTTAGTAGGAGGTGTTACATAAGGATCAAGGTTGCTCAAGATACTAGCATTACTGTTTATCTTCTTGGAATGAACCTATCATTTCTGTAAAAGCTCATCAATACTCAAAATGACAAGTATTTGCAGTAAAGATGTGAGCTGCAATTACTTCCCAACTTTGCTCACTTCCTGCAAATCCCTCACTGTCCAACATGCACCAATATTAGGTATCTGCTGCAACTTAAGCAAAACTCTTGGAATCTGATGAGAAATGTTCTGACATTTCGACAATGCTTTTGAGAGAGGAAAAGCTGGAAAGACGAGAAGTAAAAAGAGATAAGATGCATGATTGCTCTTCTGATACAAAATCTGAAGGTTCTTGATTAGTAGTTATATCACAGTCCAAGTGAGCATCCTAATGACGGGGTATGTGACATGGTCTTCTTCTATTATAATAGAATGGCGCAGAAGTGCTCCATTTTGATGTGTTAGTACATCAGACTTTGTGCTAGCATGTGTACCATCTGCCATTAGCAAAAGAAAGAGCTATAGTACTCAGGAAGATTTTATAGAGGGTTACAAAGCTCTGGGTGGGATGGACCCAACTGTCACCAGGATAGGAGCCGACCATGAGTACAAACAGGCGCATGAACAAGCATATAGCACCTCTCTACTTGTTACACAGACTCACAGAAAATGGAAAAGTACAGAAGATAAAGCACCATTTTATGTAAAGCAAGCATTCATTTAGTTCTGATAAAATGAAGTTTTTTGCAGAGTGTAGTGCTTATTCTGTCATTTTCTTATTATAGAGAAGGAGCAAGTGTACAACAGAGATTATACTAATGCCATTGTGTAATGTAACCAAATATGAACTAGGAATGAAGGGCTTCCAGGAGTAGAACAACGTATTCAATACATCTTTTACAACCTCACTTCTGCATGGATAGCAGCTCATATTTCCTCACAAACAACATGTTTAAATCAGTATACTTTGATGCTTCACTGTGCTTAGACATTTAATTATTTCTGACATGATTCCAAAATATGTTTATTTAATGAAATGTGAATGAAAAACAGATTTTTGACTAAAGTCTCATCTAAACAGAAATATTGTTCATTCATTTCAATAAATTCCTTCCATATCAAATGCACACTATGCATGCATAGATATAATCATGACTCCTACCTAACATACAGCTCTCAGACTTTGTTTCCTGTTTTTCTCCATCTATGTTTTATTCACAGTGACTAGTTCTTCACCGTGTTTTCTCCTTTCTACTTCACATCTTGATAAATCATTCATGAGGGAAATCCCACAGGTTCATCATATTAGCAGCTTTCCTGAGACGTCGACAAGAATTTCCAAGTTTCATTTGAAGAGGCCCCACAGTAAAAGAATGTTAAAACATGTAAATCTGTCCTTTAAAATGCCATAATCCTTTTAATTACACTCTCTCTGGTATCATGTCCTTATGATACCAGAGTTAATCATGATTTTATTGTTTATAAAAACTTCCTTATTCTCACTGTTAGTGAGAATCTGCTGGTGTTTAAGACCACGTAATCAGCTATCAAAGTATTGCCTCTACTTCAGGTTAGCTGGAAAATACAATAGACTAATTAGCATCTATTTTATAACAGCCATCTATTATAAAAAAGGCCATGACTGAGTCAGGCAAAAAATGAGAACACTATGAATGCAGTGCAAGTCCTTTTTGCTAGGGCACTTACAGAGGTGATAGAGGTAAGATTGCAAACAACACATATGTTCAAGTAATTATGATATTTCTTCTGTTAATGTTGTCATATTATAAAGAATGTATACATACAGACTGCTATAGGCCAGATCTGTAGAACCATAACACTGGCATTTCATATAAGCTTCATCCCACATAGTAAAATTGGTGGTAATGAAAGCCTGCGTAGAATAGAAAAGTGGTTTGCAGAAGATTTGAAATATTTTGCGGGCTTTGATCCACATGATCTTGTAGTTATACATTATATATAAAAGTGAAAAAACACATATCAAATAAATATTTACATATAAATATATGCATAAAGTATAAAAGCCACTTGCTGTTGACATTTGATCCAAAACTTCTATCTCATCCAAAACCTATAAGTTAGGACAGTTATGTCACTTCCTATAACACTTCCAAGAGTATAGTCTAACCAATTATAATGTTCACATTTTGATCTCCTATAAATACCTCTTTATGATAGGTAGTATCTTTTTTCCTTCATCTCTTAATAATTTAACTTCATGTTATTTATTGCATGCTATATTTTATATCCAAGGCCTGAAGTTGTCCAACTTGACTCATTCTCTGTGTGTAGTTGGTGGGGAGGGAGAGATGACCTTTTTCCTGAGAAAAATTAAGCATGATCAGACCAAGAATAAGAGAAGCCAGTGCATATGAGTCCTGCAGTGAAAAAAGAGGAGAGGTTCGTGGTAAACACCTCAGTTTGTGCTGACAGTAGCAGCTAATATGGCACATCAGTAGACATATGGAACAAAATGGTACTAAGGACCGAATGTCCAAATAATACATATATCAGCAGAACTTGAAGAGAAGGGCTCTGGAGCAGACGCTTGTGCCAGAGCTCCTTCTCTAGAGGCGAACAACTGCAGCCAAAGCCGCCCAACGAGCAAGAGGAGAGCGCGAGCGAGAGGCAGCTCCAGCGCCGACCCCCGTGCCGGCAGTGCTGAGCTCGGGCCCAGAGGCGGCTCTGACTCAGCGGGGGCGGAGCCGGCAGGGCAGGCGGGATCTCAAAA